>JARFOD010149859.1:0-12562 GCA_031763545.1 Mopalia muscosa | reverse complement strand
AGGAGAGTTGGTTATCTGCAAATTGAACAAATATGTTACCCCACTTCTTAATGTCATTCACAACCTAAACCGTGTTTATCAAAGAAAGATTTGCTGTTGTAGAAAAACCAGCGTGAGAACATCTGATGCTGAGAGTGACCACGAAAGACGAAAATTGAAACGACAAGATTCCAGGAAGAAGCTGGAAAGGTCTATGTCAAAAGATGTGACCAAAGAAGTGAAACCACCTGGAGATAAACTCATAGAAACAGAGAAATCAGAGACCGGAAAGGTGAGTTATTACTGTCTGACCTCTTCACCCATACCAGAGGTACTAATTTTTACTGTTGTTTGTAATTGTAATGTGGTTTTCTGTATTGACTTAGCTCTACTCTGATGCTCTGGAAGGCAAAATACCACCCAAGCAACAGAGAGCAGGTTTTCTGTGGTGGTCTAGCTCTAGTCTGATGCTCTCTGAGACAAGAGACAACTTAAATGTGTGTTTTTAAGTGATATCTGCTCTGGTGCTCTTTGGTACTAGGAACTACAGAAATGTTGTTTTCTGTAGTGTCAGCCCTTATCTGTTGCTCATTGAGACAAGAGAATGCGTAATATAAGGCTGTGTGAAGTGAACAATCTATCGTTGTATAAGTGAATTACCCTCGAGTACCACATTAAACACCATTCAAACAAACAAACAGACGGTCGATTCTGGTGCTCTTTGAGACAAGAACCAACAGAAATGTTTTTTGTAGTGACTTCTACTCTGATGCTCTTTGAGACAAAAAACAGCCATGGAAAGCTAGTCTCTTTGAGACAGGGAAGCACAGAAAGCTGGTTTTCTGAAGTGATCTATGCTCATGCTCTTTGGACCTAGACCAACACAAAGCTGATTTCTGTAGTGAGCTGCCCGCGGCCGTAGCTCAGTGGTAGATTGTGCACCTCCTGAACTGAACATGCTACGATTTACTGTTCATCTTTTCGAGTCCGCCTTTTGACCATCAGGTATATGAGCGAGTCACATGCTGTTGCTCCGGAAATTGCAGGGGTGGTTTTTACGAGGTTTCTTCTCGGTTTTTCCACCGTAATAAGGCTGTGTACATTGTGAAGTGGACAATCCGTCATCATATAAGTGAAATACCCTTGAGTATAATGTTAAACACCAATCAATCAATCTGTAATGAGCTATGTTTATGTTTGTTAAACAGGTGAAGCTGGCTGTATATTTTGCATATGGTCGAGCTATTGGTGTTTTGGCGAGTATTATGATCATCGTGTTGTTTGCCTTATATCAAGTGGGTAGTGTTTACTCTAATGTGTGGCTGAGTCAATGGACAGAGGACGAGACACTGAGGAATCCAGCTCTGGTGAATACTTCTGAGTATAGTGAAAAGAATAACCTATACCTGGGAGTATATGGAGGATTAGGTCTGGCTCAAGGTATGCATTTGTATCACAGAATAAACATTTGGCCTGTATTACTGTAAATAGTACCACACCTATATTGATATATAAGTTAGTTTATTTATTTTCCATAGTTATTCTTACTACTTTATAATTGCGGGTAAAGTCAATTTTGAAATTTCGATTAAAGATATAGGACTGTTTCTGTATTTTATTGCCTTTCCAGACCTACCTACACAGTGTATTCCGGAGTATTTTGTACACATGATTTGTGTTAAATACACCAAAAGGCAATCAGAATACACACAAAATTAATATTCTGTACTATTATGTAACACAAAAATACACAAAATGACCAGGAAAATACTCCCAAATCAACACATTTTTGACCCAAAGATTTCTTCTAGTGTAAGCCAGTCTTCCTTCTGTCCTTAGGTAAGGGGCACAATAAAAGCTCTATATGTAGTGGTTTCTTTCAGTTATTATTTTTCTTCCTACTAAAGCAGTTTTTTTTGCTTAAAACTGAAAGAAGATTTATTTCCAACATTGCAAAAACACTTCATATTACCGTATAACTTCTATAAGTTGGGACACTCTAATTTTGGGACATGTCATAGAAATAACTTGTAAGACCCACTGTGGTAAAAGGGTATTTCTCTGTGCCAACTGCTAGAAGTTATAGGGTATTTACCTTGTGCTAGTATTCATTTTTATTTTTGGAATATGTAATTGTCATACAATAACCTGACAGAAATATCCTCCGGTATGCTATAAAATTTTAGACATCCTTAAGGATCATATAATATAGGATTTTTCTATAAAGGTATATAAATGAAATAACTTTAAGCATGTTCATAAAACACCAATCTGTAAGTCAGTTCACTTTACATACAAAGAGAGCGGTAGGTTGGAGGGAGCTTCGTGTTGCTGTGGTGCTCTCAGAGCTTAAGGGGAACAGGAAGCCAATCTGTTTGTGGTGTCTGTATTGCATCCTGTTGTTGTCGTCCTGTATTTGTCCCGCCCTTTCTTTGTTTGTTGCCAGTGGTGTCCAGGGTGGTTTCCTTCACCCATTGGGCTGGCACGTCATCATATAAGTAAAACCCCAATCAAACAAACAAGTACATAAAAAGATTTTGGTTTAATCATGCCATTATTTTAGCCAATGAAATGGCAGAGGGCAGTTTCTTTCAACCAATGAGCTATCACATCAGATTCATTATATTGTGTATAAGTGTGATTTGCTTGAGTCATGATAGACCCCTCAATTAAATGATGAAACAAAACAATCTGATAATATTTGATAATATGACAATTTTTCCTTTTGATTAATTTCAGCTGCATTTGTCTTGCTGTATGCTATAGTGTTTGCATCGAGTCAAGTTCAAGCTGCCGCAGGGCTTCATTTAAAGATGTTAGCTAACATTTTCCGTTCACCGATGTCCTTTTTCGACACAACTCCCATTGGCCGGATTGTGAATCGCTTCTCGAGGGACATTGAGACAATTGACAATAATCTACCCCAGATAATCCGCATGTTTATGAACACGATATTTAGTGTGGGCAGTACCTTGATTGTAATCAGTGCCAGTACCCCCATTTTCCTCTCAGTGATTATACCCCTCGGTGTCTTCTACTTTCTTATACAGGTAACTTATCTCTACTCCCCTTTTCATTCTAACACGGATAATAAATACACTCAACTATTTTATTTTCTGTGGAAGTCACATTGTAAAATTGTTGATTTTCATAAATTCTGCCTGACAAGACTTCCTGTTACCCTATTTCTAATTACCCATGTCAATAACAGAGTTCATTCAGACTATGAACTTTTATTTGACATTTCAGAGATTTTACATTCCAACATCACGTCAGTTGAAGCGTTTAGAGTCGACAACTCGATCCCCTATCTACACTCATTTTAGTGAGAGTATAACAGGCTGTAGCACAATCAGAGCTTATGGTATGCAGGAGAGATTCACCACCGAGTCCCAATCTAGAGTCGATAGAAACCTCGTCTTTTATTTCTGTGGAATTGCTTCAAACAGGTATGTCATATATTACCTACTTTCGCTAAGGGCAGTTTGTTTTAAGTGTAGCTGTGCTGGCTTTGCTGGAATACCACTGTAAGAAGATTATAGGATTCAAACTTTATGCAAATGCTTCACAATGTGGTTGCTCTAGGTACAATTATTGTTAAAATACCATTAAACATGGCATAAAACACCAATCAATCAACTACGTGCATTCTGCCTATAAAATGAAGCCAGATTTGTAAGAGGCCAGTTTTGATATAAGCTTATAATACTGGGCACTGGGTGGTTCTTATAAAAATGTTAGTTACTTGGTAAAAATATTTCATGGATGTATCTGAATTTAATTGGGTATTTCAACCTGTTTTCTTGCAGAACTTTGTTATTACAAAATTGGAAAAGGTTTGATAACCCCCTACGATTTTTAATATGTATATATGTGATTGATCGTTTATTTTGTGTTGTAGATGGCTTGGTTTCCGATTGGAAGTTGTTGGTAACTTGATTGTGTTAGCTGCAGCCATGTTTGCTGTATCGGGTAGAGACACGCTGACAGGAGGTGTTGTGGGTCTCTCTATTTCCTATGCTTTACAGGTCAGTGGGTTAAAAGTAAAAAAATGTGTGCATACGATGATCTCATAATAAATAATGACATTAAACACCAATCAAACAAACAAACAAACATAACAATTGAAGTTTGGGCTCTAAACTTCTGAATTTTCCGCTCTTTAGTTTCTCTTGAAGATTCTTTGAGTTCCAAAATATAGATATTTTTTTTTAAAGAGCACTGTAAATAAATTGTTAAATTAGTCATTTAACATTAGTAATTTAACATTAAATTGATAACATCACTCCAGAGCATAGTGCCTATGGAATCTGACATGGAAACATTCATTAAGAGTGTTGTATCAAACAGATTAACATAATGCTATAGCGCCAATAGCCCTGTGCAGCTGCATCAGCCTGCGTGCACAAAAGAAACCAAACAACCTGTTGATACAACTCAATGTATGTATTTCAGTCTAATTATTCAAAATGCAATCTTGTTGACAATGATTTTCTTCTGTTTTATTAATTTTTTGTGATCTAATCATTATTTGGTATTTTCATTTGAATTTGCCCTGCGGTCGTAGCTAAGTGGTTAGCGAGTGCGCTTTCTAAGCCTACTTCGATGTACCGTTCACAGGATCAAGTCCATCTGTCTACATTCAGGTATATGAATTAGTCACAATATGTAGCTCTGACAATCTGTCCCCATGTAAGAGAAATACCCTGGAGAATGACGTTAATCCCCAATCAAACAAACAAATCATTTGAGTTCTGATCTGTTTATGAAGGTGACTGGCTCTCTGAATTGGATGGTGAGGATGTCCTCTGACTTGGAGACTAACATTGTATCTGTGGAGAGAGTGAAGGAATATTCCGAGACCCCAACTGAGGTAACTCTCTCTAATTATACCAATAGGCATCAAATGAACTGAGCCACTCTCTCAGAATTCTCCCAAAACATTTTACTTGGCATGTTATCATAAAAGTGACAAATTCTCAACTAGCGACAATCAAAACAAATTAGTTTTCATAAAACATAATTTATCAACTGACTTGATGTACAAAGTCAAATGGTGTAAATTGTTTCCTTAAATATATGACAATGATTTATAAAATTTGCACTATACTCCTAAGACCAATGAATCTGTGTTATAATTAAGTGTTGTGTTTATTTTCAGGCAGACTGGTATAAACCAGATCAGCGGCCCAATCGTGATTGGCCCCCTACCGGGGTGGTGAAGTTCCAAGATTACACGACCCGCTATCGTCCTGGCCTTGACCTTGTCATCAAAGGGATCAGTTGTGAGGTCAATGGGGGAGAGAAGGTGAGATTATTTTTCGTTAAATAGATGTGTGTTTTTTCTGTGTAAATACATGTATATTACAATGATGGTCCTCCTAGCCAGAGACCTAAGTTCAAATCCTGGGAGAGGCAGACAAAATGTTCTTTCTCTACAATAAGTTTATAATAATGATTGTTGGCAGCTTTTTTTCAATTAACACAATGGCTAAAATGTGCAGCTATCTTCTAGAAGTTGGGCCAGAGAAATAGGCTTTAACACAGGGGCTTCTACCAGTTATTTCTATGGACTGTCCCACAGTAAGAAAGTCCTAAGCTGTAGATGGTATGGTTATTTGTGTTTACATCTAAACTTACAGTTACCTCTTTATAAGCTTAGCCAATCCACATTTTGCTGTCTCTATCAAAATTGCTGTTAGGTGGTGAAGAAAGTAATATTAGTACCATACCAATAGCCCTTCAATATTGCAGAAATTAAGATGCTTTTGAGGTACATGTATACTTTTTGTATTAAACCGTTAAATATTGTATAAAGCTCCAAACCAATATTGTCCTCTGGCTAAGTTCAGTTTGCTTGAAGAGTAGCAATGCTGTGTCTACTTAGCACTGGAGGAAGATACATTTTTATTAAAACACTTAACATCTTGCTTGTGCTACTGACAATTATTGTTGGAATAAACTGTTGTCATTTAAGTGAAATACCCTAAAGCACAGCGAAACAAAAACCCATCAATCACTTAATCACTTCTATTCAAAACAATATAAATGTATAATGCAATGGTTGTTGTTGTAAACAGGTTGGTATTATTGGGCGTACAGGAGCCGGTAAATCCTCACTGACTGTGGCATTATTCCGTCTGATTGAGTCTGCTGGGGGCTCCATTGTGATCGACGGTGTTAGAATCAGTGATATTGGGCTCCATGATCTCCGGTCAAAGTTAACCATCTTACCACAGGATCCCGTGTTATTCTCAGGCAGTCTCAGAATGAACATGGACCCATTTAACCTGTATAATGATCAGCAGATATGGCAGGCCCTGGAACATTCTCATCTGAAGTCCTTCGTGGACGGATTACCAGCTGGTCTGGAACATGAGTGCGGGGAAGGCGGCCAAAATCTCAGGTCAGAATACTACTAATGAAAGATATCATTATAAAGCCATTTTCAATTCATATTGGTCCTATTGGGAAGGGCAGTTAGTTTGAAGAGTAGCAATGCTGTCTTTTAATTATCACAAGGGAAAAAAAACTTTCCGGTATTATCAGAACGACTCACACTTTGTGGTTGTACTAGTATCAACTATTGTTTGAAAATACTGCCGTCATATAAGTAAAATTCCTTAAAGCACGGCATTAAACACTAATCAAAACAATCAATTAAAATTAATAAAATTGGTATTTTAGCACCAGTGATGAGGAGGAGAGACAAAATGGCTATACAATACCATCAAATTTTCTGTATTATCTAGGACCAATTTCATTGAAGTGATATTGGCTTAAAACCATTGTTTTCCTATGTCACAACATAGTCTTGTTTTTTTTGCTTTTTTGGAGGTAAGGGGGGCGGGGCCTTGGTAACCTTTTGAACAATTTTGTCCAGCTAGGAGTCTGAAAAGTCTGATATAATTGTCTGTTCTGATTTGAATTCATTTTTAAGACGAAATATAGTACATGTCCCTGGGCCTTGATTATGAAAACTTAAATTATATTTAGTCACTAATATCATATTAAATATACAATGTGGCATGACGCAATTTAAAAGCTAGTCATATTTAATATTTTGGACAACTGGGCCCTGTTCATCTTTGATGATGACATTTAACACCAGCAGATGAAACGGCTGAAAGCATTGGTTGATGATTTATTCTGGCGGGGTCATCATTTACATGTCCCTTTAAAAGGGATAAGTGTTTACGCCATTAAACTCTAATCAAACAATCAATCCAAAGCATTTAAAATTCTAGTGATTTTGGTGTATTTTTATCATGTTTTGTTGAAGATGAGCAGAAATTTAGGTTCACAATCCATTGCCTACAAAGGAATGAGATATAATATTTGTTCTCGATATTAATACTTAATAGGTAAAAAGTCTGATAACTAACTTATGGACCACAGTCAATATGATTCCGGTCTAACGGTTCTGTTATTTTACAGTGTTGGTCAGCGTCAGCTCGTTTGTCTTGCCAGAACTCTCCTCAGAAAGACAAAGATTTTGATTCTTGATGAAGCCACAGCCGCTGTTGACATGGAAACGGATGATCTCATTCAGAAAACTATCAGTACAGAGTTCAAAGACTGTACGGTGTTGACTATTGCTCATCGCCTGAATACCATCTTGGATTATGACAAGTTAGTAACTAAAGGTTCTTACACTCTATAAAATTGATTTACTCAGCAATTTGTGTCAAAGTAGGTCCCAGTTAAACATATCATGAATTGAATATTTGATTTGACAATTCATACATCTAGACACCATATCTGTTTTTAATTAATTCCTGTACGGAGTGCTTTGTCTACAACCAAAATGAACAAAACCACTTTCCCTGATGATACATGTAGATAACTGTGAAATGTCTGATCTCTAATGGGTATATCAATTATTTGAAACAAGAATAGTAATCTTTATCAAGTCCAAACCCCAGGGAAGGGGAATAAATTAATATCACTACCAGAGTTTCTTAAATTTGATATCTCGGGCATAATTTGAGAATCTTTTTATCCACTAAATGTCAGTTTTGTACTAATTTCACTGTAATAAACAATATCTATTTTTTTGCTTCATGAAGAAAGATTGGGAAATGCGCGTTGATACATCTGGTTCATTGTTAAGTAGCTATAAGAGTGATCAGTACCCGCATTGGAGAAAATAATACAGGTTTACTTTAAAGAAAAATTATAGATTGTTTTTTTGGTTGTTTATTTGGGGTTTGTGTCGCACTAAAGGCTATTTCACTCCCATAACATTGCGCCAGCCCAATTCCAGCATAGGCGTTAAATGACCTTAAATTAACCTAATGTATACTTGCTGATATATATTTATGAATATATACCTTTTTTTTAAAACATACTGTAATGAAAGAATAGTCGTTTCCTTCCCATCCAAACAGATCAGTATGGCATGAACTATCAATGGCAATAATACAAGTTTTGAGAAGGTGTTATTATTTCCAGAGTGATTGTCTTAAAATACAAAAGCTTTTAGAATTTATTATTCTAAGAGTTATTGTCTTGAAATACAAAACCTTTTCAGAGTGATTGTCTTCAAAAACAAAAGCTTTTAGACAGGGTTATAATTCTCAGAGTGTTGTCTTGAATTACAATATAATTTCGAATGTGTTTTTTCAGGGTAATTGTTTTGGAGAGTGGTCTGATTCGAGAGTTTGGTAGCCCAGGACACTTATTACAGAACAAACAAGGGCTGTTTTACGGAATGGCTAAAGATGCTGGAATTGTAAAGGACTGATCATTACACCCTGATTCAATCAAAGTTAGATGGTGGTATTTTATGTTTTATGGTGTTATGCGACAGAGAATCTTATTTCATGGGACCCCTACCACAAAAATCACATGTCAATCACATGTCACAGGATGACCAATTAAAGTCAGTGGCATGATTATTTCCACGGACGCACTAGTCTGTATGATTTAATGCATTAAGTTGAATTGTTTAAATAACATTTTAATAACCTAAAGTGCTATACATGGAAGATTTCCCACAGAAAAAAACAGCATAAATTTGTCTCTGAAAATGGCAAAAGTGTGTTTCTTTTTGTGAGTTGTGCATATGAATCAAATTTTAAGAGCTGTCCTGTGCTCCTTGCATAAATGATAATTATGTCATGCTATCTGTGATATTTTAATTTGTTCTCAGTTAAATTTTCAGAAGATAAAGAGGCTGTTGTGACGATTCACAAAAAAAAATCTTAGAATAACTATGTACCTGATGCTCCAACTCTTCTCATCAGACAGAAAATATCAATGATGATGTCAGATTAAGTTTGTGATAATGTTATGAAAAGTAATAGCTGATGGATAGGGTAGAGTTCAGGTGCCTTGGGGAAACACTTATCCTGTTTGTAGTAATGTTTTTCCTTTTAAATTTACACGTTGTTTGCTACCATGTTCAGAGTCATGTGCTTGTCTTTTGCCACGTTGTTGTTGTTACAGCGGGTAACTATAATCATTCACTGGGCTTATCTTGCCGAAGTTGCCGTGGAAGGAAAATTACCATAGGGCCTGCTTTTTTTGGCAGATGATGAAATTATCTTACAATTTCCAGTGGATTGTAAACTTAACAATCAATTAAATCCTCATACATAATGTGATCCATAATTTCATGTTGTATTGAAGTCTTATAGTATCGTCTGATCACCGTTTTTTGAACAGCACCGGTTATTGAACATTTAATTTTTTTTGCTTGTTTTTCTGTAATTTTTTGATACAAAATGATGTAAAATTGAAGAGCAGTATTTCATCAATAACTAAGAAAAGAGCATCTCCAGAGACCTGTCTGAAGGTTGATTCAGACGCTTTTAAATCAGTCATGTGACTTTCTTGTTTGAAAACCAGTGATCGCAGTATACATGTACTACAAGAGGTAGTGATATTATATGTTTGATTTTGAATTTCCATATATATATTTTTAACTATTTTTATAACATTTTGTATTTCTTTATTGTATTTTTTTATCATGGTGTATTAGTAATGATATCTTTCTGTACAAAATTTGTATAAAAAAAAAAATTGGTATTATCCTCCAAGAAATTGTTCTCTTTCTAGGATATGCTCTCAGACAGATCTGATGATGTTGATCTGTCCACATAATAACAGAGGAGAGTCCACACTTGCCTTATTCAAGAGTTTGTCATCACATTACAGCAACAGAGTGATGTCCCTTTGTAAATTATATCATTTTACAGCATGTTACGATCAAGCTGAAAGTTTGAACATATACTTTGGGTGGTACTTATAACAGCCATCGGGCTGACAAACCTTCATAGGAGTGAAATGACCTCAATAATGGCTTAAAATGTACGTCAATCAAAAAAACACAAACATTTCGTTGTTTTGTTGGATAAAAAAAAATAATTAATATCCGTTTCTGGTAATGTTTTGTTCAAATACCTGTTGTATGTTCATTGTATTTGACAAAGGGCCATCAATGTGTTGTATAATTCATGTATGTTCATGGCAAAGGGCCATTAACTTGTTGTATAAATGTGTTTCATTGTTCACATAGCTGTTGTATGTCCATTGAATTTGGCAAATTGCCATCAACGTGTTGTATAAATGTATGCCCATTCATTATGGCAAATTGCCATCAACGTGTTGTATAAATGTATGTCCATTCATTATGGCAAATTGCCATCAACGTGTTGTATAAATGTTTGTTTCCTAAAGGGCCATTACCTTGTTGCATAAATGTGTTTCGTTGTTCACTTAGCTGTTATTTGCTCACTGTATTTGACAGCAAAGGGGCAACAATTGTGATGCAAAATATTGTACTCTAGCACCTGTTTATGCATTGTGTTTGGCATGGGCATTGGGTGAAATAACAGGTATGGCTCAAAACACCAAGCAAATAATCCGGAGCTACAGGATAGTTCTGAATGTAATCAGATGGAGTCCCCTATTATTCTAGCACGTGTAGAAAGCTTAAATACTGCAGTATTTGATTGTCTCGTCATGCCATTGTTGCCAGTGACATTGAGGCTGGCACACAATTGTCAAAGTTGGAAAGCCCTAAGTACATCTTAAGACCCCATCAATCAAAGCTAGTAGATTGTGATTAATATTATCTGTGAAAGATTTGTCTGTGTCTGAAATCTCAAAGATCAATCCACCGTGCCAGTGAAATAACCCTTAATCTAATCAAGCCTATAGTAAGCTCAAATGTATTTTCAACAGTTTTTAAAACTGTATATTTGTAAAATGTTGAAGTATTTTTTTAATTATACTAAAACATATTTCATTCGACAGTTTTGATATTTCTATGGACATAGCTATTGTATTTTAACTTGTCTAAGTGACATTTAAAAGCTGGGATGAACAAACAAGATTTCAGTGCAGATGCAGGCACCATTTTTAAGCCGACATTTCAGTGCAGATTTTAACCCCTAGCTCAGCAAGAAAACAGTGCTACATGTACATCTGTGTACCTCCACTAAAACGTTGGTTGAAAATCATAAGGAATTGTTTCATGTTATTGTTTCATAAAGTGCAGATATTTTGAAATTTGTTAAAAGTAGTCAGTTTTCAAATTGGTTTTGCTTGGGATTTCACTTGAGATCATTACACTTTAATTTTGCTAAAATTTGTTATTTGAGCAGTAAATATGTTCAAAATATCCTCAGCTCAATTTGTCTATTTCACAGTTCCTTTTTGACGGTTCACTGTGTAATTTTGTCGAATATCTTTTTTTTATAATTGTATTTTTACTGTAAAACCATAAAAAAAAAAACATTCATATACTGATTTATCTTTTAAAAAATTCACATTAATAAACAAAATGTTTGTAAAGATTTTCCTTCAACCCTTCAACAGATTGGAAAATTTTATCAGACAAAGTATATATGGACATTTTTTTTCTTTCTCCTCTGAACGTGTACATTATGCAACAGTCAGTCTTTGAATATATTCATTTATATAGTGGTGATTTTGAATTAAGTTAATCCAGATTTAAATGTTTATACATTATATATAGTATTTTTGATGCTCTGTGTTACCAATATAAAATTGTTAGTGCACTGACAGTGGCAATTCCAGTATTTTTTTTAAGACTTACATTTCATGTTCAGATTATCTTATCTAGAATTACACCCAAAATAGTGAGTAATTTTGAATAGAGTGCAACTGTTTCCCAAAATAGTTTGCTTAGAGCCGTATCAAACATATTACACTATATTAGGACAATATTTTGTCCTTAAGGAATAAACTTACTTTAACGGTTTTTATATTCGGTATAAAGACCTATATCTTTCACATTCCAAGAAATCAATATAATTATTTTTGTTGCTACTATTCATTGTTGTGGTTGTTGCTTTAATTGTGAAGTAAGAAATTCCATATAGATTCACTTTGGACAGTATTCTTCACCAGTAGGGTTAACTAGTTTCGTGTCCTATGCCATAATAGTTCACAGTTTGGAAAACATTATTAACTAGTTTTGTGTCCCACAATTTGGGCATGGTTAACCTGTTTGTTTGTTTGATTGGGGTTTAACTTCGTACTCAAGGGTATTTCAGTTATATGACGACCAATTTTCCACACTGCACTGGAAAAGAGGGAGGGTTTGTTTGGG
>JARFOD010149848.1:0-12562 GCA_031763545.1 Mopalia muscosa | reverse complement strand
CCGCGATTGCCGGAGCCACAACATGTGACTCGCTCATATACCTGATGGTCGGAAGGCGGACTCGAACCCGTGAACGGCAAATCGAAGCATGTTCGGTTCAGGAAGCGCACTTGCTACCACTGAGCCACGGCCGCGGGGTTTCTAAAGTAACCATTCACACATTGCAAAATAAACTTAAGAATTTTTGAATCTATATTAGCAGTTTGTCAACCATTGTCAACTTCTTTAGAACTATACATTTTTAGCAGAATACAAATAAATGAAATTATGGAGAATTGACACAAAATATTGCAACTTATATCTGTGGCAAATTTGCATATATGGTTGAATGGAAATTCAGGCCTATTCAATAAAGGGTCATGGAGATAGCTATTTACAAATGATCATATTTTATTGTGGTTTATTAAGCTAAGAAACTCTTCTCTGGTTTTTGGATCCTCTCTGAAAACTCCTAGCATGGTACTTGTCACGGTCTTGCTGTTCAGCTTCTGCACTCCCCGCATTACCATACACATGTGTCTACAAGATAAGGCATCATAAGCAAATCTTAAACCAGTTAATCCAGCTTTTTAGGATTTAGGATATATGACAATGGATTGTCCATATCACACTCTTATCTATTTCGATACCAGTATGGTACAAGACAGAACCTTTAACCCTCATGAGGTTCCAAATAGACCCTTAATGTACTTGATAACCATGGTAACCATAGCCATGTCAAACTAGGGTATGACTAAGTTCAACTTTATATCCATAAAATAAAAAGTGAAAATGGTTAATCTATAATAACAAACGATAGGTCCACCCATTGGTGAAAGTGCCTACCAAGGTTCTTTAAGAAAGGCCTTCCAAATTTCGTGTTCTGCTCTGGAAACATTTTCGGGCCATCAGAACCCACACAGGCCATACCATAATGCAACTAATAATCATTGGGCGTTTTCAAAACTGTAAGTTCTGGAGTGGACACTGCTTGGTGGTGTGATAATATAGGCACATTTGGTAATCACGGTAACCTGGTCCCTTATAACAATGCATATCCAAGGTAACCATAAAGATCAGTGATATTTGTTTACCCCAGACATGCTCAAACGTGGTAGGCTACACAGTCTCTTCCACAAAGAAAAATAATATGTTTTAGAAACCATGAATTTTAGAGTGGACACACATTTAATGTCTGAATTATCGCTACCATCTTTATACATTTGATAATTTTTATTACCATGATAACTCGGGATATGTCAAAACAGGTTCCAAAACGCTGTTTTCTGTTAACATGTACTCAGAAATCAGAATTTAAAAAAAAAAGTTTTACTGAAAAAACAGATTGCAGTCTGGATTTTGTCTCCAGTTACATATCTGAGGCCGATGATGGGTCGACAGACAAGACTCAATCCTGTGAACGCACTGAACGGTACATCAAAGTAGGCTTTAGTCAGTGCACTCACCAAACACTAAGCTACAGTTAGGGCCGATGCTTGGATAGACCCTTTGGGTATATTTTGCTATCACGCCAAAATATGGTTCTTAGGGCACATGTTGTCTTCTCTTCATACATGCTCAAAATTGAAATTCTATTAATCAAGTTTCAAGTTCTTAACTTAAACTTGCTTCTAGTGTGTGAAATATAATATAAATTATACTTACGTAGCTTCTACAACCACACCTACTCCAGCCGGTTGAATTGCTTCTAAAATTGCCACTGCTACTTGTTTTGTCAACCTTTCTTGAACTGAAATACAAAAAACAAAAATGGAATTATTAATCAAAAGGTTCTCCGCAATAGTTCAGGTTATTCAACAAGACAAAGAATGTGTAGTTGCTCATTTTAGTATTGATGGCTCCTTTGGGCAAAAAAAATGGGGTGGGGCTATCAACAGCAGGCCTATTATAATACAAGTAGAATTGGGGTACCATTGTGGCTGTAGAAAGCAGAGTTAAGTCCCCCTTAAATACTGTGGAATAATCCTGTGCATGTAACAAGTGGGTGGAAAATGGTCTAAATATTGGAATTTGCAAATAAGGTATACCCTATGGGTCGTTATAGCAAAAGGCCCCATATCAATACCTCGTTAAAGTGAAAACTATCATATGCAAATTAGTTATTTGTTGAAAAAATGTAAAAATTGCAAGAGATACCAATAAGCGTATGATTGATGTACATATGTTTATCTTATAAATATTGAACTGTTCTAGATCTAGGCGCCAGAAACCTAAGTATGTCTCATATTTTAATTTAATTTAGACAATTAATATATGCAAATCAGTTATGCTTTATAGAAATGTCAAAAAACGCCAATAAAGTGTCTGATTGAAGTATACTTAATATTTTGCCTTTAAATATTGAATGGTACAATATACAAATTTAATAATGTGCTGTTGAAACATGAAAATAGAATGAAGCACCATTACAGTATCTGATTGAAAAACCAAGTTTGACCTAAAAATATTGGACATTTCATCAAACAAAGTATGGCACATAATTATATGGGACCTAGAAACTTGAATTTGCACGTAAAAAAGGAAAAAAATAGCTGAAGGCACCACTATAGTACCTGATTAAAGTCAATACACCAAGTTTAGTTTAAAATTATTTAACAGTTCTCAAGATTGACTAAGGAAATTACGAAAGTAGTATTGCTTTATTTCTATCAGTATTATGAATTCTGTTGTGCTTTTCTTTTCGAAATAAACATAATGACTGAATAAAAATAAATATGGCTGTCCATCAATACAAACATGTTTATGAGTCCACACAGTTTTTATTAATATTTATTTTGCACCTGTACAGGTATGGTAAAAACAATAAACTTACAGCACAGCTGCTCTAAATAAAAATGTCCCCATGAACAATAATAACAAATAAGTGTAAATTACATTGTTTCCCATCATTGAAACTAAAACAAACACTAAAAAAAAAACATGCATCATGCATTATCATACCAGTAAAATAAAAACATTACCATAGAAAAAGATGTGTTTTGATATTCACAATCTTATCGCTGTGTATTATAAAATAATGTACATTTGCAGTATTTATTTCATATTTTTCACAGATGTTACTTATCATGTATTATATTTGATGATATTAATATATATAGTCACGTGTACAGGATACATCATTGGTTCATTATATATGTTTTTAAATAAATCAACCATGAAATGTAGAAAACTTATATTTAATTTACTAAAAGAAATCTACCAGGAAACGTAAACCTCATTTTAGTTTTAAATAAATCAACGAAGAAATAAAGAGGCATAATATTTACAAACAGCCAGGATGTATAAGGACTTTATTGTTTATAAAAAGATGAACCAAGAAATATAGAGACCGTAGTAATATTATAGAAATAGATATTCCAAGAATTCTACAGGCCTCATTATATTCCATAATTAGATCAACATTTTCTATACATTTTGCCTATAGCAGTGATTTGTACAATCAGGGGGCTAAAGCTAGACGCAGAAAGACTTGCTTCATCAAACTATTCAAAGCAGTGTTAAACTTGTGTATCCAGCGGTTTATGTTATTACAATTACTCCATACTAAATGCTGGACCACTTTGACAAAATGTTGTAGGACAAAAAAACATTTAGTCATGTTGAACTGAAAGTGTAAAACTATTGTAAGATATTTTGTGAAAATGGCCGGCGGTCAATAACTATACAAGGTTTACGGTAAAACCACATCATATATATTTAACCACTGAAGTCTGCAATTCTTTATACCACATGACGGACACCTGGCCTGATTTTTTAAAAATGACTATCATTGAAAACTATGTTTTCTTATAAATTTAAGCGTTGATTTTGATCATTAGAGGCTAAGGCAACAGATCTAGCTTATTATTCATGCGTCAACACTTTTAAAATTTAAATTATGTGACCGCATTTGTGATTGACTTGGATGCACAACTAATGGTTGCGATTTTCTGTTGCATGCTTGTCACACACAAGGAGATTAGTCGTTGACCCTCATTGACTAGTGCAAGATATTACAAAAGTTTGATCCCTTGAGACTAGTCACAGACAGTATTGAGTCACCTCACAAGCCTGCTGCGCACCAAGCAATTTCTTTGAGAATTTGAATAGGCAACAGAGAATTGCTTCTGTGTAGCAGGCTTTACCAATAACATTGCTGTACTTTTTTTTGATTTAACAAAATTTCATTGGTGTGTGTCGTCAAATCAACAAAAAACAAGAGGATTGATTTCATGTCACTACTGCTGAGTTGAGCAAGTTAAGGCTTATTAAACAGAAACCGCTGGACACAGGTGAATGGAACAGTGCAGGAATATTCGAGGAAATTAATGAAAACTTTTCAAAGTAAACAGTGCATATATAGCGGAAAAGAAACATAGCCGAAAAAATAAAAAACCAACAGCATTTAAGAAACAAAACAAGAAAAAGGAAAAATACAGGAAAGCTTTGGAATAAATGGATAAGTAATTCTACCAGTATATCATTAAGTAATAGTTTCAAGTTTTCAAATCAATGATTTGCTTTCATAAAAATTCAAAAGCCTCTTTATCATTAAACTCATAGAAAGAAACTTTATATCCATTTGTCCTATAAATGTGTTTTATTTTATATCCAACAAGTCTTAAAACGTTTAGAGCATTTTTAAGGACAAAACACAAAAAAAAAACTTGTTTTACTTATTTATCTTAATTTTGTTAAGGAATAGTTATTTTAGTTTTTAAATTAAGAAATACAGATAACTATAGATAAAATTATTGGTTGGGAAACTTGATAGCATTCTTACCTTGTAATCGCCTGCAGTAAACTTCTACAATTCTGTACAACAACAAAACACTAGATTGGATATAGCAATCAAATTGGTATTTATTTTGTTAGAAATGAATATAGCATGAATTAAACTATAATAGACTTTATCATACAAGTAATTACTACAAAGTGACATAGTCAAACTAAATAGATGTCTGCCATTATCAATGTTATCGAAGATAAAAATGAATCACAAAATGTAATAATGTCATTGTTGAACTTATAACTATGTCTAAAGTCGCTGGTATATTCAAGGGATTGGTGTCATTGGGAATAATGTGGAACATTGTGGTGTTCCCAGTATATTTTTAAGTATATTCAATGGAGTGCTTTTCTCAAGTTTTTTAAACTTTAAGGAATTTGTTTTTTCAAATTGTTAACATATATTCATTTGCATGTTTCTGAAACACCTTAGTGGGGGGGAAGGGGGGGGGGGGGTATTTTCTTACGTTTCTGGTATCTTCAAGGGGTTGGCATCCTAAGTTCTTTTTAATTAAACATCCATGGATGGATTTTTGCAAAGTTCCTGGTATATCCCAGGAGTTGGTATTACAAAGTTTTTTTTAAAACATCCATGGGTTGTGTCTAGTCTGTTCAAGTTCTTGGAATTCTGAAGTTGGTATTGGTAAGTTTTGGGGACATGTTTTCTTTATCTGGTTATGTCATTGAAAATATTAAGTTTGTTTGATTGTTGTTTAATGTCGCACTCAAGGGTATTTCACTTATATGACGACAGACAAAAATACAGATCATCACAAACAAATCTACTTCCCGTTACCCTTTAGCTCTGAGAACACCAGGGCAATAGAAAGCAACCTGTTTTCTCGCCTCTTACGATTGACCAAGGAAGCCGTGGCTGAGTCATGGCCCACCCGCTCCCTCCTAGGGCGAAATATTAAGATATAGTATCATCCAGCAGACATTATTTTTCACAAACCTGTTTGAAAAATGTATCAATATATATATATATCCTGTGATCCAACGCTGACCTGAGTCACAGCAAGGTTCATCAGCTTGTCTATCAGAACTGATTCAAGCTCATTCCGGTTTGACCAATCAGATGGGTCCAACAGGGATTGCCAGTGGAATAAAGGGAGATAACTATGTAACATGTTTAACAACCAGGAAGTGCACTACATCTCTTGACTTACAATAGCATGGTATGCATATTCAATAGAATGCTATTGTTTATCAGTGACATAGATGGCTCTACCTGTTATACAGATGACAGAGTTATTTACCTTCTTAGCCACTGGCGATTCCAACTGTTATATTATGTATGTGAGTTGTTTAAAGATGGAAACTAGACATGTCCTAAGTTTACACATCAGAACTCCCTGCAGCCCCCACCTCCCAACAAAAACACATATGCACTTCTTCTTGTAAAAATTCCTTCAGATGTTCTGTAGAAGGTTTTCAAAGATGGCACTATGACTTGTTTTGTGCTCCCGCAACCCTTCCTCAAGAGCTGAGGGTCCAAAAAGCAACATAACTTGTAGGACACTATGAACACTCCTGTCAAGAATTAAAATTGACAGTTACCAGGGTCCAGGCACAGTTCATAATATTTTCCAACAAAATCTTTCCAGTAGTGTAGGTAATTTTTTTTTTTTTAAATTGCCTTTTTTTAAGATTGCCTCAAGACAGCTGGTATAAAATGTGGATTTGCTTTTAGAATAAGCTCAGCTGGTGAGCTAAAATACACATTACACAATTTCAACATTTTATAAATAGATCCATATTTTTATATTTTTATTAAGCTTTTAGTTATTAATACTTTTTTGGTCCAAAAAAACAAAGACCAGAAATGAACAAAGCTCACATGCCCCTGCAGGAATACCTGAATATAATAAACCAAAGGTTAAATAAAATCAATAATTCTTAATAACTATTGACAATATTTACCTGCCATCATACAATGTAAGAGTCATACTAAAATGAACTTTTGTTGAACTGTTCTGCTCTGTAAAAACAAAATAATGTAAGGCAAAACTTAAAATGCTTATGTGCCCTGGCTTTTTGCATATGTACCTTACAGAAGTACACATAATGTTTGGAATAAACATAAAAAATGGTTCTTGTTATAAGCAATGGAAATCGATTGAATGATTGATTTGTGGTTTTTGCCATGTTTATGGGTATTTCACTTATATGACAGCAGTGTATCCCAACAATAATTGACTAGCACAACCAAGATGTGAAGTGTTTCCATAATGTTGGAGAGTAAATCTTCCTTCACTGCTAAATAAAGACCTTATCATTACTCTTCAGACACCTTAGACAGAGGTCCCTGGAAAATGATTTTGTTTCTTTGATTAAGGTTTAATGTCATGCTCAAATGTATTTAATTTCTATGACAACAGATTATCCACTTCACACTGTTCCTTGTCTGAATACCGTGGAAAACCATGAGAAAATCTCATAAAAACCACCCAAGCAATACCTTGGATAATGTTAGCCACATGTTAACCTTTGACCTAGAAAGCTAATAAGGTTGGTACTGTAGAAGAATTAAACAAATGTGGCACCACTTTTGCACCTGATTAGAGTATTTATCTTGTCAGGTTTAATTATTTAATGCCTTGGGCACCAAGGTATAGCATATCTCAATCTTTGACCTAATTTTCTAATTATTTTTTCATTTAAAAAGTGAAAGACATCATTTCTGCAACTGATTGAAACAGAAAAAGATTCAATCTTTCTCGAGATATCCGGTATAGCAAAGTATAGCTGATCTTAAACTGTGATTACTACAATTTCAATATGCAAATTAGGATTATGCTGCAGAAATATTTAAATAGCAAGAGGCACAAAAGCAGTAGATGACTGAAGTATGTACCATTTTGGGTTTAAACAGATACAAAAGCTACTCAAGACAGAACACAGAAACCAAAATATGGCATAAACTTTGAATTGGGAAATAACCTGCGGTATGTACAAGAAATGTATGACCTGTCGAAATGGAAAACACCAAAAATCAACACTCAGGTATCTGATGGAAATATATACCAAGTTTGGTCTAAGAATATTGATCGGTTCTCAAGATATATCGTGGAAACCAAGTATGGACGGACAGAGATTTGGAGCACTTTATATCCCCTTGACTACTTTGTAGTGGGGGTATGAAAATAAAGTAAATGTTTCTATGATCAATGGGAACTAATTCATGTAATGTTGGTGTCAACAATAACCGGTTGTTATATAGTGATCTCACCTTGCTAATTTACTTAAACCAAGTATTCTTTTATTAGGTAAATATCCAATAGAAACCTGCAAACAGAAAGGTAAAAAGGTGAATAATATTTATATGTAGTTTGTTTGTCTTCATTACACAATACAAAATTCTAAAGGTTAGAAGTTAAACATTGAAAAAGTGTTGCTTTTTTTTTTTCTTATTTTTTTTTACGTAATACCATTCATCTATTTCTTGCAAAAAGTTTTTATTGCTTATTTGTTATTGATTTGGTCATCAGAAATCAAGGCTGGAAACTGTTTTTGCAGGGACAGGGGTGATTTGTCTGTTTGATAAGTCTTTAAAGTGGAAGTCTGTTGTGGAAAGGCTATCATTCAACATTTTGTAATACAGCGTGGTATTATTATTTGTTAATTTTTTTACAAAATTCTGAAGGACAACCAATATATTCCTCCCAATGACCATTGATAGTTGCTTATTTGGGCATGGCCAGCCTTGTTCATGATGTTACGTGACCTACACTCTTAGTGTAGCCCAATGCCATACAAAGTGGGCTTTATACCTTGAGGTAAGTGATAGGTGTTGACTCTGTGAAGCTATCCATTTAGAGCTAAAAATCTGGATAGAATGGCTACTTGTTGTCGAATGGCTGCATATTATGGCCTAGTATAAAGAAGGATAGCTCAGGTATAAACTATAAAATATACTATAGCCTTCACAGTTAACTAGTTCTTTTAACAGATTGTGTTAGACAGGACGCAATACAGACACTACAAAAAGATTGGCTTCTTGTTCCCATTTAGCTCTGAGAGCACCAGGGCAACATGAAGCTCCCTCCAACCGCCCGCTTTGACTGCCGACGGGAGTATTTTGACTGAAGTTTGAACATAACCAAACCTTCGACATATCATTGAACACTAATTATAGTTTGACTAGATTGTTTGTTTGTTTGTTTGTTTGATTGGTGATTAACGTCGTACTCAAGGGTATTTCACTCATATGATGGCGGACAAAAATACAGAACATAACAAACAAATCTGCTTCCAGTTACCCTTTAGCTCTTGTGAACACCAGGGCAACAGAAAGCAACCTCTTTTCTCGCCTCTTACCATCGACTGAGGAAGCCAAGGGAGTATTCTGCAGGGCCATGGCCCACCCGCTCAGTCGGGGCTAGTTTGACTAGAAAAATAACATGAACGAACACAACTATTAATGCCCTTTTTACGTGTATACATTTGGTTGTAACCTAGAGGTTATAGTCAAAGCCATTTCAGTCCTAAAACAAAAAATGTCTTGTTTCCTCCGGACCCTACGGAATCGCTCCATGTTTTTTTTTCAAAAGACCCTTACAAATTGCTAGCAAACTTTGTAATGTTTTTTTTGGGTCCTGCAAGCATCTGTATTAGTTTTATTTAATTTCTACTATTTTTGGCCTCATGTACATGTATATGGTGACATATTGTATACTTCCTACTGTGCGATACTCCAGAAAAGCAGAAAAAATCCACTCCACAATAGACTGATGACTACTTCATGTACATATATTCTAGATTATCTATTGATCAATGGCAAATAAACCAAAAATCCATTGCCATGGGCTTTATTGCCATGAGAAAAGTCTAAATATATAGGTATCATATGACATTCTGAACTTTGCTGATCATATGTAGGCCAATAAACAAATGGAACAGATGATGGATTTTAAATGATTCCACATAACATAGAACTGTTGTTATAGCCCTCAAGAAATTGCAAAAAAGGGAATATATTTTGTCACATCACAAAAGGCAGATAGAGCGAATAAGAAACAGTCAGCAGATATTCTGTTGTGATGCACATAAGTGTTTATCCACCTCATTCCATTTGTATTATCTCACATAACACTACATCTAGATAATAATAATAATAATTTTAATAAAAATAATAACATCTTCAAAAACAAATCCAGAATCTGGACGACACTTAAGAACTGAGCAGAGATGTTGTTGTTAAAAGTCTTACCTTGCCTAGAAATGGGACTAAATGATGCTCACATAATGAAAACATCTCTATATCTTTCACGATCACCATTTCATCGTGGTCTTCATCAAAAATAGCATCATTCAGAATATCTAAAAATATAAAAGCAGAGATAAACTAAATTAGGAAATATTTAAATCTTCAATTTAAAAAAAAATATATATACAAGTGAGCTTCCTAGTTTCCAATCACATTCTTTGACTTTGTTATCCAGATCACTGTTGCTTCTCATTTGATTACAACACTGTTGTGGACTATAGTGGACATTTATCCCTCATTTGCTGAATTTTTTAATACATAAATGTGCCTTTGTGAAAAATTAAGCAAAATTGCTTCAAAATATAATCTTCATTGATAATCAACTGGCAAAGTTTGTCAAAATCAGTGGCAATATACAAATATAAAACAAACTACTAACAATTTGGGAAACCTTTAAGTGTGCATAACCATGAGGAAACTCAGTTCTGTCCATTCTCCTTTACAGCACAGGCCTGGACCTGTGGTCCTGTTGCTATACTTTGGACACCATTGTGATACTATTGTCAGGAAGCCCATATAGAATATTTGTTTTCAAATTTGAAAATCTTGACTGATGGAATGGACTTTTAGAAATGTTTAAGTTAGTATTTACAGGTGCAGCTATTGCACTTCATTGACAGTTAGATGTTTGGTTATAACATTACAATGGGGATGACTTTGGTATCCTGAGTCATTAATTAACATGTTTAAATAAAACCAACTGAAATTCAATGTAGAAATGATTAATCTAAATCATGTAAAGAAATGGCGTTTTTTATTGTATAAATTTTAAGCAAATGTTGAACAAAAAGTGAAAAAAACTTTCATTAAACCCATGCACTTTAAACAGAGAAGAAAACTGAAACTGAATACACTGAAAAATTTTAAACAAAATGCAAAGAAATTTCTTCTAAAATTAGTACCTTCCAGTTCTGGTTTTAACCACCAACTTTGAAAACAGATTTTGACTTATTTATTTCGACCTTTTCACTTGGCTATTGACATTGAGGTAAAGTAGTTGCAAAACATAGAATTTTATATGAAAAAAAAGTGCAGATTCATACTAAAAAATAATAAAAGAGGGGGGAAAAATCTATCTGCAAAACTTGGTATCAGTAGGTGCTTCAGGTTGATTTGCAGGCTAGAAAAAACAAAACAAATTGATTCCACAAAGCAGATGGACAGAGATGAAACCTATGAGATGCGAAAGTAGTTATTGGTAGGGTAATATTTATACTTGATTGTACAGTACAGTATCCCTGATTAAGTCAAAGTAAATACAATCTAGTGGACATTATAGTTAGAGTTAATTGAGTGTGGGCCCTGGGTGTATTGTTGTTCTGAGAATGTCTCTGGTTGTGGTATGTGGAAACAATACACACTCTATCCAGCCATTCAGCATCTAACAGACATGAAGACTGTATTGATCGGCTGCTACGAGGAGTGTTGTTTAACAATCTAGTACAACATGACCACGAATCACTGTCTAATAGCTGCGTCACCCAGAAGTTAACGCTTGCTGCACGCCACTCTTAATGTCCACGCTTCACTGTTACTCCCATCACACCCACGGCTTTTGGCTATTGCAAAACGAGTCAAGTAAATGTCCTAATGGTTTGATCTGATAATAGAATGGAACTGAGCTGTGTCTATGAACTGCTCAGATGGCCTGCAAGAGCGTTGTCGATGGATATGGAAAACTGTGGAGCACGACGTTGTTATAACTAAAATTATGTGCACATAATTAAAGAAGACATCTGATTGATGAACAGAGATCAGCCTATACCAGATGTTTAGATCATTTACCATATATTGATCGGCCATCCCAACAGATGAATGAAAAAGCAAGCTAGTCGATTTCTCTATCATTTTAATGAAAGGTAATAGGCACTGAAAGCTCAACTGGAGACCAATATCCGGTCCGGTCGGGAGAAAATGTACATTCCTTGTTCTTGACTGCCATAAAAAGGATTTTTTTATTGGTTAGCTCAAACACAGCAAGACAGCACCTTGAAGCAGTCATGAAACAGTCAGTTCACAAATCACCAGAAAAAATCAATAAATCTAAGCTCTACTTCATGTCACTATTTCTAAAGCACTCAAATATGTTGTTTAGCATCCATTCACCGATGAGGCATTATGGTAATAGAGACATTTCTGTCCATTTAGAGAGTTAATCCTAATTTAGAACAGAATTCTAGATCCAGTGCTCGTAATGCAGCCAGCTCATTAAATCTATTTTCATTGCCTTAAAACACTGACAAACTCACCCTTCCAAGTTTTACAGTATGGTCCATAATTTTAATGTTCTGCTTTTTAATCAGTTGTTCTATTTGCCTTTTTTAAAAATTATTTCCACAAAATCTAGAGTCTATAAAATTAAGCTCAGTGCAGTTGAAACAAAACCAAACATCGTAATTCACTTTCGAAGAGAAAAGAGATAATTTATCGTGTAACAGAAATCTCAGATAGACAAACTGATCGGAAGTATTTTTCCATCTGTATGTTGTAATTGTTGGTTACATCTCAATTTAACCGCTTCAGTAT
>JARFOD010149837.1:0-12179 GCA_031763545.1 Mopalia muscosa | reverse complement strand
TTTTAAACAACCCCCCCCCCCCCCCCTAAAACAAAAAAAAAACAAGATAAAAAGCTCTAATAGAACTATTTCTCCGAGTCTGTTCATCCCACATAACTCTTTGTTCGCTTTAAAATGGTTTTAATTGAAAGCAAAATCTCTATATCTGATATGTAATGAGGACAAAATAAATTCAGCTCAAATATCTCATTTTGTCCATTTCATACACAGATACAGATTAGTCAAATCAGTGGTTTATGGCTTAGACATGAAATTGTTCAATTAGTATTGGTCCAGGGTATTGCTGGTGATCGTCAAATAAGCTTTCCCTCTATTTCCCGAGCAATGAAGACAGCTGTTTTAAACCAAAATTGGCTTCTGGAATTTTATTACAGATTAAGTGATGTGGCATGCTTATCGATTTAATTGTTAAGCCAGGTATGTCTTGAGCAATATAGTCCTTAAGGTCAATTAAAGACCTGATTGTTCCTCTCAAATCTAGCTGCCCTTTTGTTGAAGAGCTACATTTTCCCAATTACTTGGTTGTCACTAAGGATTAAATAGTTTATGACAATGCTAAAGTAAAATAAAATCGTTAAAAGAGCATCAACGATTTTAGACGACGGATACTTCAATAAAGTTAGGTTTATCATTGCCTCCTTTAGCATCACCGGTTATTTTTCTACAACCGTGCATACATGTACTTCTTTTTCAATAAATTAATTATAAGGCTAATCCAATTGCATCTTAAGACGAATTGGGAATATCAATACTTAAAAATAGGTTGAAAATACGCCTCCTCCAAGGGTAAATCAAATCTGTCGGTTGACTGCTCCGCCCTCTAACAGAATTCAATGTAACGTGTAAAAGGCAGAAAATGGTACGGGCAGTTCACCGATTTCTATAGTTGCAATTGTTGAAAGGTTTAATTTGCACATCAATATAGCTTTGCTAGCTCTGGTCGCTACTGATTTTTATAAAACAGTCCAAACTTGTTTTAAACTGAAATAGCGTAATGCCAATTATTTCTGAACAAACTTGTATTCGGATTTCGTACAACCACTTTTTAAAGACAAGTGTATTAGAATAATAAATGTTACACCAGCAAAAATGATACAAGGTGTGTGAGACATAAAGCCTAAAAAATGTTACACTAGCAAAATTGATGGAAGGTGAGTAAGATGTAAAGTCCCAATTAATGTTACACTAGCAAGATTGATAGAAGGTGAGTAAGACGTTAAGCCCCGACGAATGTTACACTAACAAAATTGATAGTAGGTGAGTAAGACGTAAAGCCTCAACGAATGTTACCTATAGCCAGATTGATAAAAGGTGAGTAAGACGTAAAAACCCAACCAATGTTACACTAGCAAAATTGCTAGAAGGAGAGTGAGACGTAAAGCCCAAACCAATGTTACACTAGCAAAATTGCTAGAAGGTGAGTAACAAGTAAAGCCTCAACCAAAGTTACACTAGCAAAATTGATAGAAGGTGAATAAGACATAAAGCCCCAGCCAATGTTACACTAGTAAAACTGATAGAAGGTGAGTAAGACGTTAATACCCAGTCAATGTTACACTGGCAAAATTGCTAGAAGGTGAGTAACAAGTAAAGCCTCAACCAATGTTACACTAGCAAAATTGATAGAAGGTGAGTATTAGACGTTAAGCCATTACCAATGTTATACTAGCAAAATTGCTAGAAGGTGAGTAGCAAGTAAAGCCTCAACCAATGTTACAATAGCAAAATTGATAGAAGGTGAGTAAGACGTAAAGCCCCCCACTAATATTTCACTAGCAAAATTGATAGAAGGTGAGTAAGACGTAAAGCCCCAACCAATGTTACACTAGCAAAATTGATAGAAGGTGAGTAAGACGTAAAGACCCAACCAATGTTACACCAGCAAAATTGATAGAAGGAGAGTAAGACGTAAACCCCGAAGAGAACAAAAACAAATCAAGATTAACCTCTTTTTGTTGCATTGCCGAATAGTATACATTCACTAAGATAAAACCATTCGACGGGCCAATGGCGCTTGGCTTTACCGTGAAATTACCCAATTAGTATCTGTTAAGGAATTATATCGAACTGCTTTTGTTATAGAAAAAAAGAAGTGTACCACCTTTATATGATGATGGATAGTTGCAGGTTAATACATTCATAACCTGAACTTAAATCGGCTCGACATTGAATGTATAATTCCCAATTAGTCTCCCAGTTTTGACATTATTGAAGCTCAGTTATATCCATGCACTGACAGGTTTATACTATGGTGTTTTTCATAGGAACTATTCCCAAGGTATAAACTCATACTTCAATGAGTCAATGACCTTTATCAAAAACCTGATCTGGACTAAAACAATTTGTTTGATTGAGGTTTAACTTCTGGGGACAGCCATTTGAATGCCTACAACCCGAGATAACTCATTTAAATTTCGTATACAAAATGTACGGCATTAGGCACAGACACTAAAGTAGAATTGATAAAACTCATAACCCAACCAATTGCATAAACAACCTAGGCTCTCTGTAATTTTAGTGTACGTTTAAAACGATGTGGTTCTGGCAATCGCACAGGTGGTTTTTGTGAGGTTTCCTTTATAGTTTTCCATCGTATTTAAGCACGGGACAGCATGGCATGGATAAACCGACGCCATCAATGAAATACCCTTGAGTACGACGTTATACTCAACTAAAATTTAAAAAAAAAACAGAAAACAAAAAAAATCAAATGTTGCAGTTATAAAAAGGCTGTAGATTTTTTTTTTCACTGAATTTTTTTAGTCAACAGGACATGCGCATATAACAAACGAAGACAATTATACTGATGTCATTGTAACGTTTTGGGGGGATTTCACCTTGCATCGTAGATATATGAACCTTAAAATTATTGCTCTTGTTCGAGTGTAAATTTCTCCAGTGAATACCTTCCGAGATCGTTCAAGGCAAAAATTTTGACTGATAAGATGAATTCCTCTATCAGACCATTTCCGATTTACTGTCAACGAAATCTGGCCAATTTCTTGAATATGGTCTGATTTCAATTTTGTTTGCATACACTGGCGTCGAACTCCGCCACCATTTTGACTCGTGACTTGTGTACATTGTCAAAGTTCATCCGGCATGTTTCATGTTTTTTTGCTGGCATTCTGATTTCCAGAACAAGACTCGTCCTCCAAAAACACATTTTGGTTCGCTTGTCTTGTTGCAGCTGTTGTTCAGGTTACGGGTTTGACTGGGTTTTGCAATATGCAATTGCAGCTATAGTCACCAGTGTGCGTTGAAATTTTAGTGAGGTTTCTGCCTCGACAAGCGGCAAGGCAAATATCTGTTGTGTTTGATACTGTCTGTCACCAGAGGCCAAGAACTCATCGTCTGCGCTGAACGTAAGATACCGATTGAACTAGAAAAAGTGACTGACCAATGTGAATGCGTTGCTTCGTCACGTGGCATCAGGATGGCATCTGACACGACATGCTACTTATAGATGTTACGTGACTAATGGACTGAAGGCAAGTTGACTCCAGTGCCAGCTCTCTCTCGTTCTCAGCCTCTCGCTGCCTACAGCTGAGCCACTTCCTCCCGTGTGCAGCGGGCTTAAGGTACTTTTCATGCTTATCGTCATCCATTTTTCGGAGTAAATATTGTTTGGATTGAGATATAAAACTGTTTATTTATGACATGTTATTGTTTTCAATGAAATACAATTTTTGCTGTAACTGCCTTATTTAGGACGTTACTGCTAGAAAGAAAATATCGATTTCGGGTTACTACTTGGAATTAAGAAGAATGTCAGATGGTGAATAATATACAGAGCCGAATTATGCGGACTATAGTCACATATGTTGGGGCACAGGGGTTCGGTACCATAGATACCGTTTATATATATAGACAGAGAAGATAAATGGGCTGATACTCTTCATCGACCCAGCTTGTACCGCGGTGAAATTTAACCAAATCAAGTCCACTAATCGCATAAAATAAATGAATGCTTAACATCTGCAGCCGCCGAGAGTGTATTTCGATTTCGGGGTCCTACAGCCACCGTATCCTAGCCGTATTTAACGCAAATGAACCTTTGGAGTTAGCGAGTCCGCCTTCTTATCGTACTTTCATGTACCGTTCACGGGATTGAGTCTGCAAGTTGACCGTCGGGTCTATGAGTGAGTTACAACAAGTGACTCCAGTAATCACGGGGTTGGTTTTTATGGGGTTTCCTCTAGTTTTTTTCATCATGAAGAGGCAAGGAACAGTAGGAAGTTGAAAACCGTCGTCATATAATTGTAATACCCATAATTACGTCGTTTAAACTCAATCAAGCAAACAAACAAATACACTAATTTGAAACGGAGAAGAAGAATGAAGTCCGCTAGCGGTTTCAATAGAAACGCAGTAATGTTCATTTCTCTCTTCGCCGAGGAAATATTCAAGAAGAATGAATACAAACGTATCTGAGAACATACTACCAATTAAAGTGATGGAAAATCTGTATCCCACATGTGGAGCTATGGAACAAATGCCATGTGGCTTTGTTAAACTGAAATTTTCACCCTTTATGCGAATAAGTTCATAATAATGACTTTTTGTCAATGAAGAATATCTTAATTCTGCGGCAGAAATACTCAATTTATTAAAAATTAACACTGCATAATTATTTTTAAATAAGGATATTTAGAAATAAATCATTCCTCTATCAACAGCAGCCCCTACCGACTATTTTTTTCAACTACGGTACGTCAACTTTTGGCAAATTGTGTTATTTTTAGTGGTTTTTAATTTTTAATTTTAAATTAAACAAACAGACAAGCTCCGCCAGAGATGGCAAAGATCTGTTTCCAACTAGCATTTGGGGGATATTTTTCTCTTACCAAAATATGATTATAATCAATTAAATGTTTTACAGTTGTTCTCTAATTTTAAACAGATTAGCTTATATATAAAACTTAAATATCAAACTCAGTTGACATCTAGATTGCACAATTGCCTATGAATTTCTGCAACATAGTTCAAAATATACTATTAAAGTTTTTCATTTAATTATATTCAGAATCAGTTATGGTTACTTCGGTTCACTTCACCTTGTGTTCACATTGTAGATATATAAAGAATCAAGAGCGGAAACCACAACACCAACAATGAAAACAATAACCCCAACCGAATTAACATATGGTAACGCTTCAAATCCCAGAAATCACTAATTTAATTAGAGATGTATTTGTTTGCTTGATTGGGATTTAACACAGTGGTTATTTCACTCACAATGACGGCGTGCCAACCCAATGGGCGAGGGAAACAACCCTCGACGCCACTGGCAGCAAACAAAGACAAGACAGGACAACCACTGGATGTTATACCAAAACATGACAAACCGATCGGCTTCATGCTTCCCTTTAGATATGAGAACACCAGTACAACATGAAGCACCATCTCTACCCTCCGCAGTACAAATATGTTAATTGTACTTAAAATTTACAGAGTTATGAACAATTTAAATTTGTATTGCTCTACGCACACACAGTTTGCAACGGAGTTGCATTTATTGTCAGTCAACAAATATCCGATACTATCTCAGTTGACAACAATGTGTATATTGTTTACGGTGATCAGATAAATTGAGAAAATAGAACTTTGTTGACTAATAAAATAAACATTATTTGTTTAACATGAATAAAGCATCCAGTCAGGGTTGATTATTCGGCTCTGATGCGTTATACAAACATCGCCACAAAAACTTTTTATGTGTCGCACCACGAGTTAGACAACACAGTGGTTAGTCATGATTTCTTCCGGTCGAGATAGGACGCATAATGCTCAGACATTCTCTCAATTACCTTACGTTAACATATTTTTGACCAAACAATGAGGTATCTACAATTTCAAGCCAATTTGAAGTAGTGGAGATATAGATCAGTTTTTTAATAAGTAATGATGTGGTCTGTCATTTAAAGCGAAGTCGATGGTTTATTAAAAGTGCAGCTTTGTATACTGTAGAAGTGTACAAGACAATCTTATGCTTACAGGTATAAAAACTTACAAATCATAGTTAAGTGTTCATCAAAGGATTCCATTAGGGGGTTTGTGTGTCTACTGCGTGGTGTATTCTAGCTTTCTTTGTGTCTAAGCAACAATGTGCAGAATTGGAGAGGTTTTGTGTTATCCGGAATATCCCCGTTAGTCAGGCTGTGCGAGACACCCAGGTGAGGTGGTGTTAGAACTTATCTTTTCTCAAAATATGGATTTCCTTTAAACATCAGGTTTTCGTTTCAAAGGTAAATTGACCCGTTTGATTTGTTTGAGTATGTATCCCACGTTTGCGACTAATTGCACGAGATTTGCCGTCGGGCACAGCCTTTGCTGCACACTGAGCGAGTTTGATTCCTAGGGACTAATCACCGATAGTGTCTAGGCGCGTCGCAAGCAGAGCAATTTCCTTGAGATTTTAAGTCGCCGACGGAGAATCGCTCGGGTGTGGCGGGCTTTAGGCTGACTTGGCGTTGCGGAATTGCAGCAAACCGAGAATACTCGTAAAAACAGGCAATCTCCGTAGTTATGAGAATTACTCCCCGTGGGGGTTCATTAGTCAAATGTACAGAACACCATTCATTGGCAAGGGGCTGCCATTTAATCTAACCACCAATATGTAATGATGGGCGAGTTAAATTGAGATCCTCAGAAAGAAACGATCATTTTACAGAGTGAGTATAGTAAAAAAACTTATTGTTCTTTTTCATAATTGTCACATCTCTAAAATTGTAAGTGTACTTGTAAAGTAAGCGGTTCAGGTGTCAGTAAGGGCATACCTGTAAACCGAACTCACGCCAGTCTAACGAGTGAATCTGTTTTAAATATCTTTGCTCCGGTGACATACCACACTTTATATGCTAAACTAGTTATTTTGTTACCATGCATTGTACATTTTATTTATACTTTAATAGGTATCTTTTACTACATAAAATGACTAAAGTCACAAATCAAGCTAAGAACACTTAACGGCTTACTTCAACAAAAGCGGGTTTTCAAACATGGTTGACCCCTCATTCCTTTTGGCTTATTATAGTAGACTTCAGTTACAGTTATACTATTTTTACCGAGCAATGCAGGATTATAAATTTCTAACTATTGTTGTGCGAGTGAGTTTATATAATGGTGGATTACATTGCCGCCACATATTTAGGTCTTGCTGGACCCCTTGGGCTCAAAACAAGTAATTTTTGTTATTGCGAGGATTAACAGTTAGGTACTCAAACTATATCTTGTTTGAGTGGCATTTAGAAGCTGGTAAATTAGAAACACATGACGACTGGTATGGATTTTCAACTTCTGGATATATCAGTCGTCACGTCTTTCAAACTAAATGTTGGTGAAAAAAATAATTCGAAATTCTAATTATAAACTGTTAAATTGGAGACTATAATTTATTTTTCGCATGATCATATATACAATTCGCAAAAAATTAATTCCCGATTTTTTGCACTATAGTTTTAAGCATTTACATTTTCTATTGCGTATTTCTAGAAAATTATTTAGGTTAACCATTTACCATTGTAAAGAGCAGAAGGCAATCTAGAGAACGGTGTCTCGTTTTCCAGAAGTTCTTCTTTGGTTTTTTAAAATGATTTCTAAAAGTTGTATTTTACATTTTTATAAGACTTTCCAAGGTCGGATAGACACAAAAAAAAATCCACTGGGATCGTTCTAATTAATTTTTTTTTAAAATGATACACTGTTTACTAGTTGAAGGACTTTTACAGATTACAGGTACAGATTTATAATAGTTTGCATAACAGACTAAATACAGCGTAATAGAGTAAGGTAACTACTCGAAAGAAGGAAGAAAAGTTCATATTGACTCAATATGTCGGTTTATTATCAAACCATCATCAGGATCACAGCTTGTCAGTGGAAATTCTAATACTAAATACAGCGGGTGTTTTGAAAATCAACCAAGGGGCCCAGCATGAGCGTAAGTGAAATAACCCAGACTGTTTCCTTCCAGCACCACCTACTTGAAGACCTTGTCAAAAGACAGGATATTTTGTGAGGACAGACTTCAAGTTGAAGTGTGCAAATTTTTTATATGTGGATAAATTACAAGAGGACGCGACACTTAACCTGTCAGCAGGTAAAAGTTGCTTTGGGCGAAATTTATTTTAGTGTTAATTCCAAGGAGGGTTGCTTAAAATGTTATTGGGAGTTATTATGATCGGCTATTTGGTATTCATCATTTGGCCTTGTTCTGCAGACTTAAAACCTGGGCTCAGGACCAGGCCAAATGTGTCGATTGTGACTGTTGTATCTCTGTCGTGTTTCCTGTGGATATTAAATGACTGCTTAAGTGTTCAGATGAGTCGTATTTTGAGCCATTAAGATCGGGCATCTTATTCCAGATTCAAGTTATCTAAAGTAATTGACCAGGACAATTTCACTCTTCAGGTAGTAATAAATACCACGACAAGATATGTAAACATATTCTACACAGAATCAAAAGAAGATTGCGTTGCAATTCACCTTCTACCCTTCTAACGAAACCTCAAAGACATTCACATTTCTCTCACTGGATATTTTAGTTACCGCATCTTTCAGCAGTGGAAATGGCTCAAAATACGACTCATCTGAACATTGTAGCAGTCATTTAATATCCACAGGAAACACGACAGAGATTTAACAGTCACTGGAAACAGTCTATGGATTTAGTAAGGAAGTAATGATTATTGAACTCGGCCCCGTATCAGACAACCTGTGTACTGATTTTATCCTTTCAAGAAAATCATATTATGTTACCATTCACCTTCTACCCTTCTAAAGAAACCTCAAAGACATTCACATTTCTCTCACTGGATATTTTAGTTACCGCATCTGTCGGCAGTGGAAAGTCAGGAAACTCGGCTAAAGTGTTCAGATGAGTTGTATTTTGAGCCATTAAGATCGGACATCATATTCCAGATTCAAGTTATTCCAGCAAATGAGACTTTGGAATTAGCAACTGCGGCATATAATCGTACTTCGATGTACCGTTCGCAGGATCGTGTCCGCATGTCGACCGTTAGGTATACGAGTGAGTCAACAGCATGTGACTCCGGTATTCACGTGGCGGTTTTTATGAAGTTTCCTCTAGGTTGTTTCACCGTAGATAGACAAGGAACAGTAATTGTAATACCCATGCGTACGTCGCTAAATCCCAATTAAAGCGTTGGAATTCTATATCCCACATGTGGAGCTACGAAACAAATACCATAGGCTCTATTAGATTAAATTAATACAGCCCTTTTTTTCTTATTGATGTGAAAAATCACACAATAATGACATTGTGTCAATAAAGAAGGTCTTCAGGTCTGAGGCAGAAATACTCATTTAATATTTGAAATGTGCCTTTTGTTGCAAATGTACACAGTTTTGCCGTTGATACCGTTGCCTCAATGGGGGTCATATTACTTTTGAAGTAACTTCTTTTAAACGGAAAACGAAGTTTTATACTGACCGTATCCACAAACGTTTTGTGGGTGATTTTTTTTACAAAATAAAGGCCGCACGACTTAGCGTTAGCGTTCCCAAGACTTATCCAGTCGTGCGCACGAGTTAAAGAGAGTCTTTTTTTCTTAAAATACCTTGTTCCTTTAAGGGCGGATTTGTGGGTGTTTTACTTTTTACACTCATTCAACGTTGGGAAACAAAATTTTTAAATCACCTTGGTTAGGAAACAAAGCTATATTGTGTGCCACTTACATTTATTAAACATTCGCACTGAATAATAATATTTAAATAACAAATTTGTTAAATAATCATTTTTCTATCAACAGCAAAATCTACCATTTTTTCAACTAGGTAAACTTTTGACAAATTGTGGTATTTTTAGTGTTTTTTTTTTTTTTAAATAAACAAAACTCGGCCGGAGACGTGAAAGGTTTGTTCCCAACTAGCATTTAGGGGATATTTTTCACTGACCAAAATATCATATGATTATAATAAATCACCCTCGACGCCACTGGCAACAAGCAAAGACAAGACAGTTCAAATAAGGGACAACCACAGGATGATATACAAAAACACCTCAAGTAGATCGGCTTCTTGTTTCCCTTTAGCTCTGAGAGCACCAGTACAACATAAAGCTCCATCCCTACCCTCCGTAATAGACATATGTCCATTTTATTTTTTACAGAAATACGAAAAATATAAATTTGTATTGCACTACGCACACGCATATAGAACAGTTTGACAATAATTTCCTTTATTGTCAGTCGACAAATGTCCTTGGATTGACTTGAATTGTATATTGGTTAGGTTGTTCGGAGAAACTGAGAAAATCGAAATTAGTTAACTTATAAAATAAACATTATTGGTCTAACATGAATAAAGAATCCACAGCTAAGGTTGATAATTCAGCTCTGAAGCCTTCCATGGCCTTATACAAACATTGGCACTAAAGCTTTGCACGTGTCACAGCAACAAATAAGTCAACACAGTGTTTATAGTCCGTTGCTTTGTCGAAGTTTTGGTAGAATACAGTATGCTTTGATATTCTGTCAATTCCCTTACGTTAACATATTTTTGCCGAACAATGAGGTGTCTACCATTTCAAGCAAATTTGCACTAGTTGAGAAATAAATCAGTTTTTTTAATAAGTAATGATGTGGTCTGTGATTTCAAGCGAAATCGACGGTTTACTAAAAAAAAAGCTTTCTGGCTTTGTATACAGTAGAAGTGTACAAGACAAAATGTATGTTTACAGGGATAAAAGCTTACAAATCATATTTAAGTGTTCATCAAAGGATTCCATTAGAGGGTTTGTGTGTCTACTCTGTGGTGTATTCTAGCTTTCTTTGTGTCTAAGCAACACCATGCAGAATTGGAAAGGTTTTGTGTTAACCGGAATATTTCCGTTAGTCTGGATGTGCGAGACGCCAAGGTAAGTGCGCGGTTAGAACTTATCTTTTCTCAAAATATGGATTCCCTTTAAACGCAAAGGTAATCTGTCAATTGACCCGACTAATTGCACGATTTTTTCCGTCGGCCACAGGTTTTACTGCAGACGGAGCGATTTTGATATAAAACACGTTTGATTCCTTGCGACTAGACACCAACAGTGTCTAGGAGTACACGGAGCAATTACCTTGGGTTTTTTAGTCGCCGACGGAGAATCGCTCGTGTGCGGCGGGCTTTAGGACTACTAGGCGTTGCGAAATTGCAGAAAACCGAGAGGAACCTTTGTATGAGAATTATTCCCCGTTGGGGTTCAGTAGTCAAGTGTACAGAACATCATTCAGCGGAAAGGGGCTGCAATTGAATGTAACCACCAATATGTAATAATGGGCGAGTCAATTTGAGACCCTCAGAAAGAAACCATTGTTCTTAGAGTGAGTATAGGAAACGAACGAATTGTTCTTTTTTATAATTGTCACATCTATAAAGTTGTAAGTTTACTTTATTTGCTATCTTTTACTACATAAAAAGACTAAAGTCACAGACCAAGCTATTTAAGAGCACTTAACGATTAACTTCAACACAAGCATTGGTGCCACATATGCATTTTTTTCTGGACCCATTGGGCTCAAAATAAACCTTTGATGAAGCTTGGATTAACACTTATATATTCAAACTCTCATGTCATAATTCGAAATACTAATTACAAACTGTTAAATTAGAGCCTATAATTTACTTTTCCCATGATCATATATACAATTCACAAAAGTTTAATTACCGATTTATGACGCTTGAATTTTAAGCAGACTACGTTTTTCATGGCATATTTCTATAAAACTAATGATGTTAGAAATTTGAACCATTGTAAAGAGTACAACGCGATCTAGTTAATTTTGCCTCTTTTTTTAGAAGCTGGTCCTTTTTATAAGACTTCCCCACGTCGGATAGACAAAAAAATCTACTGGGATTCCGTTCTAATTAATTAAAAAAAAAAATGATGCATCTTTATCTAGTGCAAGGGCTATTCTACTAGGTCAACTAATTTATTGAGTCTGATCATTATTGCACTTCGCGAAATAAATCGTGAAAAATGCAGCCTATTTTTTATGTTAACATTTACTCATTTTGCAATGTTTTTAGAAATAATAAATGGATTTTCATCTCACTGACATATATTTAATCCTGCGTACATCTGCTTTCCAAAAATACATACATTTATCATATACCTATGAGTCTCACCACACAGATACAGAGGCATCGTATATTTATCCGTATCAGATGGT
>JARFOD010149826.1:0-12563 GCA_031763545.1 Mopalia muscosa | reverse complement strand
AAAGTAGTAATTATTGTGAGTTTTGAGTACAAAAAAAAACAACCAGAGAAAAACCATATACATGTTTTGACAGGCCGGTGGTAGCGGCCGATCAATTTCCAACCTTCACCATGAGTTGAGATAGGCGGAAGGTAAGACTACGACGGAGGAATTAGCAGTATTCATTGTGCTATTAAAAACCCAGCGACGAGGAGGCGGTCATGTATATAAATAATAATAATAATATCAATTCCAGTATTTTACGTGAAGACCTGTTTTACTGAAAACTGGGAATGTTTAATGGATTTTTGTATAGAGGTGGAAATCAGTAGCACCCATTATATTTTTGGTACTGTTTATCGATCCCCATGTAAAGATTTAACCAAGTTTAATAAACAAATTTAAACCATAACTGTCATAACGAACGTAAAACATGTATAATCATGGGATATTTTAAAACTTGTTCTCACAATCCACAAAAAGCTTTCTTTGAAACCACATATCCCACTATTTTTTTTCTGTGATAACAAAACCAAATAGAGTTCAATCATTCACTGCAACTTTAATTGACAATGTATCCACTTAATTTAGCGAACAAAACTTAATTTCTGGCATACTATTAACTAATATCAGCGATCATTTCCCTATCTTTGTATCTATAGCTGGTAATTGCCCGTTCTCGTTCGGCTTATTGTAGTTAATCCGACATAAATTTCCTGAAAATCGACAAATAGAGCAAAATTAACCAAATTTAGTTCTGTAAAATTGGTAGGCCAACGAGAACGGATAGGTACCAGCTCAATAGAAGTGTGTGTGCGGCTGGTGCACAATCATATAAACGAAATAACCTAAACACGGCGTGAATCACCAATCTAACCTGGGATACAGTATACTGTATCCCAGATCTAACATAATAAATTGAGTCCACCTTGAATGTGCCGCTTGACGCTGCAGGTGCAGAATGGAGGCGTTTCTCGAAAAACGAATGCTCTGTTCGCAGATTATTCGTTTTTGGAATAACGATATCCCTGCTACCGGTACCTTTAATTTGATGTTTGAAAAACGAAACACCTGTTATCTGATCAGATCCTACAGGTTGGAGATGTTCAGAATATGTTTCGCCCTGAGTATTAGAGTTCTTTTACATTAAGTATACCATTTACCTCAAATAACTTACCTATGACAGAATACTTGCGGAGGATTTTTGTCCAAAGACTACCTGTCAAATAACTGCTAACTGACACTTTGGAAAACGAATCTCTTACAAGCAAGGCGCATGGCTTTCAAAGTTAACCGTAATAAAGATACGTAGGTCTATCATTAATTTGTGAAGACGTAATGCAAACTAAGAAAGTTTACGTTCAAGCATTTTATTAACATGAAACAAAAACAAAAAACAAGATCTTCTTTTCACATTTATATTTGTGTGAACACATTTCAAGAAACGCGTGGGTATGCTGGTGGATTGGTCGTCTATTTTTGTGTTTTTCCACCGTCCGCACTGGTTCCACCAACGTGTAAGTTATTCTTTAATATGATAATAAACACAGTTCCACACCGTTATGCCCTCTGCGGTTCATTTCAAAGCACCGTTTGGGTTGTCAGTGGATATTCCGTGCAGCTTTGTGACAAAGCCATGAGTAAAATCCGTCAAATGTTAGCGAATGTCAATAAGTTGTTTCTCATCTGGTCCCATTATGACCTGTTTTGCCACACTCTCTACATATCCATTCCATAATCTGACGAGAATTTGAGCGACCACGTGCTCTGACGAGTTCTGACCAATCAGCTGTAAGAGAAAGCTGATGTTAGTATTCAGATGTCTTTCTTCAAAACCTCGAAGCATTTCCTTGTCATATCCCCGGTCGACAGTAAATACCTCCATGTGCCTTTTCGTGAATGGATAGTCCCATTGTGAAAAAAAAAGAGTTATTACACAGCTGATTGCGCCAGTGCAGCTGATAGTGAAGACGAGGATCGCCAGGAAACAAACCAATACAAAAGTCTTCTGGAACATATCATTGGCTGGTAAGGTACACTGAATGGTATAGTGATGGATATTTTGTAGGCTACGAATGTCAAAATCACACAAAATTTCTTTTGGGAACATGGTCTGACTGCTCACATTAGAACTCCCTATCGTTGTTTGGTAGTTAAAGTCACTAGGAACATACAGATATTTAACCAGGAATACCAGCGATAACATGGCCCCTAGCGCAAAGACAAGTTTGTTGGAGAGATTCTGAACGTGGAAGCAGAAGGGAAGTGAGGGGTTAATTTGTTCAACCAATCGCCGGACGCCATTGGGTTTGGGACTTGTGACCTTGTCTCCCACCTGATGCTGAAGCTCAAATACTAGCTTTTCTATGGCTGCTTTTCTACATTCGCTTGGACCTGCGTCGCTTTCACGGGCGACTTGTAACAAACTGTGGAAATTAAAACGAACTAATTTGCTCCCCAATTTCGTGATAATTTCGGGACCCAAGTAAAGAATGCCAACGAAAGCCAAAATGAAGGGAGTTAGTTTATAGTAATTTACGAAAGTTTTTCGGTAAATAGGAATTGGAATGTCTTCATGGTCAAGGACGTAATAAGTTGGTGTAAAGAAGCATGCTGAGTGTGCAAAATTTATCATAGCCCCGGTAAATTGAACTGGCGTCCAACAGCTTATCGGAGTTCCGAAATACTGAAGAGCTCCGGTGGCAAGGGAGAGCCCTATTAAAGTTAAAGCAAATACTCTGTGAGTTATAACAGCCAGCCTCTCGCCATCTTGATTGTGTGCCCTTGTTGAAATAAAGCTGGTGACACTTCCCGTCCGAGCCCTAAATAAAATAAATGCATGTTATTAATTTCATATTTAGGTTATTTCAATGTTAATATTTATATCATACAGCTTTTAATTTAACAGTATTTTCGTTATTTTGAGATAATACTTTCTTAGTTTGAACAGATTCTAGCTCAGACAATTTTGCCGGTTGAAACGCGTTCGGGAATCGAGCCCCCTGCACCGAATCGCCAGCAGTAAATGCTTCTCCTATCAGAGGGGGTAGGGAATGTCCGCAACCTAGACTCCAGCTGATTAACCTTCTATTCTGTGTAGAAACAGGGTGGCTGGGTGGTCTAGGTGGCCGGCATTTACTGCTGGCGATTCGGTGCCTAACTCTAAGGGTCGGGTGTTCCATTCCCGGACGGATTTCAACTAGAATCTGTTCAAACTAAGAAAGTGTTATCCCAAAACAACCTCCACTTTCTAAAAGACACAAAATTTATTCATAACTCTTAATTGGTGCAAAAATCTGATTTGTATGCATAAAAATTGCGGAATCGTTTTTTACATCTTCTGCTCTAGATATTTCATGTCAAATTCTCATGTAGTATATAGAAAGAATACAAAAAAATATAATAATATATTTTAACCATGTTAACTTGATGTTCAAGGAATTGTGAACCTAGTTTCGTTTGTTAGCCGGGAGAAATTTCATGGATTTTTGCGTTAAATATGGTTGCGTACATTTCTGTGAACATTAACTATATACACGTGCTAAACACTAAAGTGTCTGTAATCAAATGACACTTCCACACAGTTTAATAGGACATTCGCTTGTCTTGCTTTGGTAGTACATTTGTGAAGAAGGTGTTACTTTAGAGTATTTTAGTTATATGACAACCACGGAAGAAAGGCAGTAAACTGTAACTCTACATTGAAAGGTTTCAACAATCCAAAAAATAAATGACTTAGCATTGGCTCGACCTGTGTTGTAATCGGGATGCGCTATAACTTGTCAATACAGTCATAATTTAGTGTGATATTCTTTTGTGTTTTAAAGAAAAATATATCACTTGTTTCTCCCACATTGAAAACTGAAATTTACATGGACCTTAGCACTTGTCAATATCCCTCAGAAACTATGCACAAGCTATAAGCCTATAATAAACCAATCCTTAGTTCACATGAAGAAAAACTAAAGTTTTGCTTATATATAAACTATTACGTATAAACTTACAATGCGTAAAATTATGGGAGATGACAGACTTTCAAGGTTAAGTAGAAATGACAACAATAGTGTACAAAATCAGTAGACAAACGTGAGTGAAATTTCAACTTTCTGACTACGTATTGTAAATTGAACGTAAAACCACAGAAGCGTTATGGAAAACTACTGAAAAACAGGCCTTGGGCTCGAGAGTTATCATTGTATTACAGTTATGTCAGTTAAAAGCTACGGTCGAGATAGACTTTCCAAAGACCTAATTATCACGAAAAGTGTATTAAAAGAGCAACACCACAATAACCCGTTATAAATTAAAAGATGCAAAGTTCGCCACACTTAATTGCGATCGTTTCTGCAACTTATTCTGATATTACCAGCGTGTATCCTCTTAAGACATATCATCCACTTTTGTGGTGTGAACAATTGTAATACAATGGCTCGGTTATTCATAATCGATTTGCAAATTGAAGTTCTTAGACAATGTCCATGTCTGTGGACAAATACCCTAACTCAGAAAATAGCTCAAATGAAGCTGCCTTATTAAATGGCCTTAAAATCTAACTAAGAACTTCGTCCTGGGTCTTAGGAGGATATGAACAGAAAAAACGTAAATATGTACTTACATTTTCATCAGAAGTAGAAAACGTTCCTGGTGACTTTTCAACCAAACAAAGCTATAATGCAGAACAAGACCTGTTTGTGAACTATGGTTATGTTCTCAAGGCAATAGTGTGTGATATAAATGTATACGCCCCCTGGTGACTTCCGGATGACTTACAAAGTGGAACTTAGTTTTGAAACAGTTAAGACGGATAGCTTGTCAAGTGGTACTTACTTTTGCCTCAATTGAAACAAGAGTCATGTGACAAGGGTCAAGTTCAATCTCACGCTGAATGCTCAGAAGCAAGATTATACTTTATTGTAAATATCTTTTGAGAGGTTTGTGTCATTACCAAGTCGTGTTACCCCCAGGGGCCAGTTCCATAAAGTTATCTTATAGATAAAGTCCATCTGAACTGCCAAGGCGACCAGTACTGAAGGGATTTAGAACTCAGGGTAATTAAAGGGCTAAACAACTTTTTTCGACCTAAACTTATTATTTTTATTGCATATTTCCAAAGACAAACATATGAATTGCACTTGGGAATGTTGAATGTATTTTTGTCGAGGTGGAAATCAATAGCACCTTATATAGTTTTGGTATTGTTTATCGACCCCTGGTAAAGATTTAACCAAGTTTAATAAGCAAATTCAAACATTTTAAAATAAGTCATAACGAAGGTAAAAAATGTGTATTCATGGGAGATTTTAATGTTGATTTATTTCAAACTTGTTCTCACAATTCAGCAAAGGCTTTCCTTGATAGGACTTCCCACTAAAATCTCAATTGAAACTAGTCATGTGACAAGAGTCATGTGACAAGGGTCAAGTTCAATCTCACGCCGCATGCTCAGAAGCAAGATTATACTTCATTGCAAATATCTTTAGAGAGGTTTGTGTCATTCCCAAGTCGTGTTACCTCCAGGGGACCGTTCCATAAAGTTATCTTATAGATAAAGTCCATCTGAACTGTCAAGGCGACCAGTACTGAAGGTGTTGAGAACTCAGGGTAATTAAAGAGAAAAACAACTGATTTCGAACTAAACTTACTACTTTTATTACATATTTCCAAAGACAAACATCTGTATTGCACTTGCATTCGAATAAGCATAGCCGTTAATTAGTTAATTTAAAAGGCGGGACTGACGTCATTGTTCGAAATCATGGTGGGTCACCAGAGTGTCTGATTCCTTATAGTTGCATTCCAAGGCATCTATAACAACACGGCTTAAACACAAGCTCTTTGGATAAGACATATGTTCAGCATTAACAAAGATTTAACCAAGTTTAATAAACAAATTCAAACAGTTTCCAATAACAGTCATAACGAACATAAAAAATGTGCAATCATGGGAGATTTAAATGTTGATTTATTTAAAACTTGTTCTCACGATCCAGCTAAAGCTTTCATTGATAGGACATCCCACTAATTTTTCCTGTGATAAAACCAACTAGAGTTCAATCATTCACTGCAACTTTAATTGACAATATATTCACTAAATTTAGCAAACAAAATTTAATTTCCGGCATGCTATTAACGGATATCACCTATCATTTCCCTATTTTTCACGTTCTGAAATCAACCGTAACAATTATGTTTCTTCACCAGTTAATAAAAGCTTTAGAAAAATGACATGTTGATTTTTTACATAAAATTTTAAAAAATTGGAACTTCCTGGAGCAATAAAATAATGTTCACTGAAAAGTTATCGTAAGCGAGGTTAAGTTCAACAATATTTATGACAAATGTTTTCCGATAAATGTTATCGAGCAGAATAAATGTAAAATTATATGACCATGGATTATTCTGGGGATTTTACAATCAATCCACGCAAAAAATTAATTGAATCAACAGCTCATTAATAAAGATGATGAAATACAAAGTAAATATAGAAAATACAGAACCAAACTTAATATAATACGTAATGTTTAGAATGCAAATTAAACAAATTAAACAGCGATACGCGCAACACGTGTAACGTTCTTAATGAGCTAATGAATAGGAAATAATATAGCGAACTACCCTCCTCATGTAAAATTAATGACAACAAATGTATTCGACAAAAATATTATAGCCAACTATTTTAAAACATTGTACGACAATTTCTGAAAACACGATTTGATTACTAAACTGGTACTTGTGATCCTTTTTAATGCATGATAACCAGAGTTACGATCAGATTATGAAAATGGAAATTAATGTATAGTATTACACACAAAAAGTTTTACTTATTTAAAGAATATGTTTTTTGGGTGGTCTTCTCCTTTAAGGGTACGTACATGACGGCAGTTGACTATACCGAGTAGACAGCAACACGACCATAATGTGAAGCGTTATATATAAAGGCTTTGTTGGAAAAGTCTTGTTCCTCCATAGTTCAGAGTTTACATACACTGTCCTCAATCAGAGGGTAGGTAGAAAAGGGACGAACACAAGTGTTTGCCAAGGACCATACTCTGATTTAGACCTTTGAGAGATGAAGGAGCATAGGTCATTAGACTTATGGCGGTTAGGGCACACTAGAAGGTCAAGTTTAGACTTTTAACAGTTATAGCATCATAGAAGGTCCAGTATAGACTTTTGACGGCTAGAGCATCATAAAGGTCAAGTTGAGACTTCTGATAGTCAGAGCATCATAGAAGGTCAAGTTTAGACTTCTGACGGTTGGAGCATCATAGAAGGTCAAGTTTAGACTTCTGACGGTTGGAGCATCATAGAAGGTCAAGTTTAGACTTCTGACGGATAGAGCATAATAGAAGGTCAAGCGTAGACTTCTGGCGACTAGAGCATAATAGATGGTCAAATTTAGACTTGTAACGGGTAGAGCATCATAGAAGGTCAAGTTTAGACTTTTGACGGTTAGAGCATCATAGTAGGTCAAGTTTAGACTTTTGACGGTTAGAGCACCATAGAAGGTTAAGTTTAGACTTCTGATGGTTAGAACATCATAAAAGGTCAAGTTTAGACTTCTGACGGTTAGAGCATCATAGAAGGTCAAGTTTAGACTTGTGACGGTTAGAGCATCATAGATGGTTAAGTTTAGACTTCTGATGGTTAGAACATCATAAAAGGTCAAGTTTAGACTTCTGACGTTTAGAGCATCATAGTAGGTCAAGTTTAGACTTTTGACGGTTGGAGCACCATAGAAGGTTAAGTTTGGACTTCTGATGGTTAGAACATCATAAAAGGTCAAGATTTCTGACGGTTAGAGCATCATAGAAGGTCAAGTTTAGACTTGTGACGGTTAGAGCATCATAGAAGGTCAAGTTTAGACTTCTGACGGCTAGAGCATCATAGAAGGTCAAGTTTAGACTTCTAACGGTTAGAGCATTATAGAAGGTCAAGTTTAGACCTCTGACGGTTAGAGCATCATAGTAGGTTACGTTTAGACTTTTAGAGGTTCGTGTTTACACTTCTGAAGGCTAGAGTATCTTTCGTAACATACAGCAGTTTTAAAAAAAATATATATAAATCGTCATATAACGGACAGTCCATAGTAAATATATATAAAAGCCGCTGCATATTGGAGCGTAGAATTTACTGCGCTGATCAATTATTTCAAATTCCATATGAACGAATGTAGGCAGGACGTAGGACAAAAACTGTATCCCGGGAAGGAAAAAAACACTGAACCAACGTCCCGGTTTCCAGACACCCTTGACCCGAGACCGAATCCTGCAAGCAGGACTTTGTTTACCTTAGAATTACAAAACAGTTAATTGTCTGAGGAAATTATTGTTTTATCTCATCCTAATAGAGAAGTCCCAAACGGTAGGATAGCTGTCTGAAGATATGTACACACCATAAGGCCAACAGAGCTGAACTGAAGGAAAAGGTGGAAGACACACTATTGCCGAGTTTTGTAGTTCCTTCAATGGGTGTTGTTGGCATGGTAGTGACATTATTGTTGACGTTATTCTCCGTAACATCTCTGGGCGTTGGTTCTCCTATTGTTTGGTTCACAGTATTGTCGGTAACATTTACTAATGTTTGCTCTGAAGTTGTTTGGTTCACAGTATTGTCGGTAACATTTACTAATGTTTGCTCTGAAGTTGTTTGGTTCGCAGTATTGTCGGTAACAGTTACTAATGTTTGCTCTGAAGTTGTTTGGTTCGCAGTATTGTCCGTAACATTCGGTGAAGCTGCAGTGGTTACTGCTGTAGGCGCAGGTGAGGTTTTAGGGGATGTTGTTGTAGGCGTTGGTGGAGCTGCAGTTGTTACTGTTGTAGGCGATGGTGTGGCTTGAGTCGATGTTGTTGTAGTCGTTGGTGGAGTTGCAGTAGTTATTGTTGTAGGCGCTGGTGTGGTTTTATTGGCTGTTGTTGTAGTCGTTGGTGGAGTTGCAGTGGTTACTGCTATAGGCGCTGGTGTGGTTTTATTGGATGGTATTGTAGTCGTTGGTGGAGCTGCAGTGGTTACTGCTATAGGCGCTGGTGAGGTTTCAGGGGATGTTGTTGTCGGCGTTGGTGGAGTTGAAGTAGATGTTTCTTTTGCAGTTTCTACATCTTCAGTGGGTCTCGCTGTGGATGTTAGTATATTCACAGTAGATTTAACTGTAGACGATGATGGATCTGCACTGGATGTAGCTGCAGACGCTTGCGAAGCTACAGTTGATGTTGTGTCTGGCGTTGTTGGAGTTAACGCTGTTGAAGATTGTAAAGACTGTGCTGCAACAGAAAGAGAGAGACCCGTGTCCAAAATCAAACGAAAATCGCATGAGGGCTACAAGTACAATAAATCTGTCTACGACCCGTGGTAGCTGACATTTTCGGCGTGGCCAACCAACGCAACTTACACTCATGAGTGTACCCGGTTATAACATGTGTGAACTGTCCGAGGTAAACCCTACTATAAATAGACGACTCTATAGGTCTCGTGACATAGGCCCCCTATAGATATTTGATTGGTCAATATTTGTGGAGCTTTTCTTTATAGTGATAAAAGTAGCAAGACATGGCGGCGTGGATGAATTCTACTGTTGTTTAAGCAATACCCAATGTCAGAAAAAGGAATTATTTTATTTCAATTGGTACAACTCAACAAAGTCGAGTACAGTTATAAGCACTTCGATCATTTCCGTGTTTTCGCGCAGTTGTCATTATTTGAGGGGTTTGAATCGATTTCATGTTTTTTTTTTTGCCGTAAGGAATAATCCACAGTCATCCCCCCCTTTTTTTTTTTCTTTTTGTTATTTTTTAATTTTTTTTTTTTTTCATTTTTCATTTGTTATTTTTTTGTTATTTTTTTTTTTCAAAACATATATACATAAAAAAAAACAAGAGCTCAAGTGAGTCGCAATGTACGTACGAAGTAATATTGTCACATGGAATATTAAAATCAGGTTCGAATTTCACAAGTTTTAAAATTCCACAAAAAGTTTTGAAATTAACATACAGAACCAAAATGTAGACTTTGCCACCTGTAGTCCAATATAGGCCAAAACCAATCCCAAGTGACGGTTTATCACATGGTACAATCATATACGGTTTGATTCGAGGACGGACGGACGGACGTATTAAAACAACTCAACATATATAGAGGGCGAAAGTATATTTTGCTTGTAAGAAAAAAGGAACTCGGCTTGGAATTTTTTTATTTTTTTTATCCTCATAAGAAAATAATAAATAATCCTGAACTTTCTACCTGCTGGCTTTTACCACAAATCAATTAGCAAAAGGTCTACGGACCAATTGCATGACTGTTGGGTGTGTATTTGAACTGAACATCAAGAAAAAATATTTTCCCAAGCCGAGTTCCCTTTTTTCTTACAAGCAAAATGTACTTTTGAAATTTAACTTAAGACAGTCAAATGAGTGTTTCAGTATAACAATGATTGCGGAAGCCATACAAATAAATATCATAATATGGGTTAATTATGTTACCAACGCCATTACTTATTTTCTTACCCCCAAAAAATATTTCTATAAAGCCAGCCACGCTCTGAAAATGACATCTTTAGCGACATGCTGACGAAGTTGGTATTTATAAAGATGGAATATCTTCAACTGTAAATTTTACATTTAAATCTCCAATACCTACATACCCCCAAAAAACAACCATAAGAAAGCAAAAATTTCAGAGTTAAAACTGACATTTTAAGACATTTAAAAAAAATATACATCCAAAAAATGAATGCAATAGATGCAACTGTATTTCACCCTTGTGTATAATTTAAAAAAACATGTTTATTAATTTATTTGGAATAATCTGAAAACAATCTGGATTACAATTATTTACACACGTTTAGGTTTTTTTTTTTCAATTTCATTTTTCTGACTTTTTAACGTGTAAATCGTTTATTTCTCGTAAACCATTTCCACTAAGCCGTTGACATTTGGCCCACAAAATGTTATAGTCATTATCTAAAAAAATTATGGTTTATTTTACTATTTTTGTTCTTTTTGAAATATTAAACAAACATTTTTTTAAGGTCGGATTTGTACTTTTTATCAATTGTCGAAAAACTAACTTGAATTAAAAAGAGTCCTGACAGTCTGGGTATTAGAATACACATTCAAACAAACTACTAACCCCTGGCTGGACTTCTATTGATAGCCATTAATAACAAAGATGTGAACAAAGTCAATGATACCGACGTCACAAAAATTCCAGAGTTAAAACTGACATTTAAAGACATTTAATAAAAATTTGAATCGAACCCACGACTCCTCAGAGTCAGGAACCAGATCGCTAGCGGGAAATGCAGGCCACCTAGACCACTCAATAACCGGCCTTCTTAAAAACTTGAAGGTTAGTCAACTGGAGTCTAGATAGCGTACATTCACTATCCCTATGATAGGAGAGTGACACAGCTCCCAAAGCTGAAAGCAATGACTTATTTTGGTCTTCTTATATTGTATTCTTAAAATCGCAGCTAAAAACAGCAGCACTTGAGCTCAGTTTAATCATGAAAAGAATAGGGGAAACATCAAAATAGCTTCACTGATGGCAATTTCATGTAATTCCCCACGCGTATCCGATGATCTGGAATCTTGAAAGCTCGCCTAAGTTGTCCTGAGCTTGTATTCCCCCTCTTTGGCTTTGCTTACGGCGCCCCCCATGAGATAGATAGACTATTCGAAAAAAGACAGTCCTTGTTTGATTGGTGTTTACCGTCGTATTTCACTTCATTGATGGTCGACATGCGGACTCGATCTGGTGAACGGTAAATCGAAGCAGGCTCAATTTAGGAAGCGCATTCGCTACCACTAAAGCCATGGCCGCGGGCTTAGGCCGCGTGGTAATAAACCAGGGCCATGTTTTGTTGCGATGTTGAATTCGGTAAATTTTGAAACACTTTGCGGTCGTGTATAAGCAAATAAAAACTGTATAAATACACCGCGAATATGTATTGATGTCATGAATCTGCATAAATTTAATGATTTTTAAATCACTTTCTTCTCCACTTTATTTTGACTCACATTTCATATTCACACCTATTAAAGGAGTTTTATTTGTCACTTAAGTAACTTTGACGAAAAACAGAATTTCGCCACATGACTATTGGAAGAACGTGATGATGCCGGTTAATCCCACAGTTGCAATCTACGTTGATCAAAGTATGCTTAGAATGGTTATAAAATAACTTTGGTCAAATTATCTACATACCTAGTCGTGAAGACGGGTCAAATGCGGCCAGGAGGCAAGCCATCGTAAGGATCTTAGCATGTGTCATTTTATATACAAACTTGGACACGATCTGCAAACAAACAGAAAATCAATGTTACACATCGCTTTTACAACTTTAGGCCCATTTTATGCAATGTATTGCCTACATTTAGAGTCGTAAACAATCATCTTCCCACGAACTGGTGCTCTCAGAACTATAGGACAGCAAGAAGACAATCTGTTTGTGCTGTCTTTGTATCATATCCCGTTTTTGAGCTGTTTTGTCTTTGTATATTATTGCCAGTGGTGTCAATGGGGATTTCGTTCGCCCATTGTGTTGGGGCCGTTATATGATGAAATAACCTTAAGTACGACGTTAAAAT
>JARFOD010149815.1:0-12563 GCA_031763545.1 Mopalia muscosa | reverse complement strand
TCTCGCCTCTTACGATTGACTGAGGAAGCCGAGGGAGTATTCTGCAGGGCCATGGCCCACCCGCTCCCTCACGGGGCCACACCAATGAAATGATCTTTAGTATGAACTGTTTGATAAATTATAGCATGTGGCACTCTTTGTAAAAACACATCTGGATAACTTTGTTGTTAAATTGAGGATTTTAGAAGCTATGAAACTTACAAAGGCAGTAATGCACAACCCACTAAGCATAAACTAGATTTGCACTTTTCAAATGCAATTGGTCAATAACATAAAGTACCAATGTTTGTTTGTTTCACTATCTCAAACATTTAAAAAAGTTTTTTAAAAAACTTGTTTTTAGGATTGAGGCTTAACTTAAGGTTAACACTGGCACATATCATTAAAACCTAGCTTGGTTCACATAAAAATTGATTTAAAATGGACTTTTTGTAAATTCAGATAGCCATACAGGACATAGATGGCAAACGAATATGGGGTTATACCTTAAGAGCAATATTTAAAAAATTTGAATGAAAATCTTGAGACTTTGTTAGTTATTTTAAGTTAAACATTGTACAAATACTGCTGTCTTACCTGCATCATATACTGGTGGTAATAGGGAGAAGCTTGAGCCTGTAATCCCATCATAGCCATTGGGTGAGGCATGCCCGGATGACCAGAAGCCATCATGTGAGCTTGTCCTAGTCCAGGCATCGTCACAAACGTGGGGTGGGTACCAGTGGAGAGGGAGGGTTGACCAGCAGCTGCTAATGGACTAGGACTGCTAGAATGACTAGATGGTTTCGATGTCAGAGATTGTTTACTGGTCTCTTGTTTCAAATGTGATAGATTTAAACCAGCCTTTGCAGAGCTAAGGTGAGGGGAAGTTCGATCAGAAGCTACAGCAGGTTCTGAACCTTTTGACTTGTCCTTGGCTGAGGAAATTACTGGCTTGAAAGAGCTTTGGCTAATATTTGTTGAATCCAAGAGATTAGGTGGGGTGCCAGATCTAGTAACTAAATGAGGATGCTGGTGGGAAGCTAACCCATGCATAGAGGCCAAATTAAGAGGTGAAGGCAACTGACCAATTCCAGTGGAATGAACAGCAGTTGGATCCACACCAGGCCTCCATATTTTTGATGGTGGAGTTTTGGGAACTTCCTGTTCTATGTTCTCATAGAGTTTACGTTTCTTTGGAGGCTGGGACTGATTTGGAATCTTATCCTTTGAGTTTTGTTTACTGGCAGCTGGGTGTGGTTCCTGTCCTGGAAATGACTCCTGACTTAGAGGGTGTTGAGCCATGTGGTAAGGCTGCCTCACTTGACCATAAGGATGGAATGGAGATGGTCCTGTTGTTGGGAGAGTGTGTTGATCATGACCAACACTTTCGGACTTCACTTCACGCTGCATAAGCTTAGCCTGTTCCATTATACTAGTACGATAGTCATACATGGCATTAGGATGCTGAATGTTTTGATATGGAATGCCTGCCACATGTGGTTTAAATTCTGAAGTATTCACTTTGGTCTCCTTAGGTACCGATTGAGATTTGTCTACATGCTGGGCTTGCCGGCCATCTGTCATGGTAGGACTGTGTCGTGCCATATCCTGATTTTTGGGATCAGCTTTGGGTTCTTGCTTTAATGAAATTCCTTGTTCAATCTTAATGGGTTGCAGGTCTGGTCGGAGTGGGGGCATCCCTGGAAGTTGTCCTAGGCCATCTCTGTGCATACCTTGAAACCCTCCACCAGGCATTACCACTACGTTGGAAGGAGGGCCATACATTTGTGGGTCTCTTTGTCCCAAATGGGGGTTTGGATATCTTGATGTAACTAAGCCTGTATTTGGAGTTGGATTCCCTTGGGGTGAGCCTTGAGAGGAGTTATGTAGTTTCAAATGTTGACTTTCAGGCAACCCATGTCGGATTACATTCCCTGGCAAACTATTTTCTGACAATGGAATGGTTGTCTTTTCTTCTGCAAGTGAAGGTCGTGGCCCCTCCGAGGTTATCGTTGGACTTGCTTCATTCGAAGTTGTACTAGAAACATCACTGTTGTCACCGTCTACTAGGTCACTAGAGTCTGCTCCGAGTGAATTTACTTTAGAATTAAGTGCATCTAAGTGATCCCTCGACAGGACACTTTCTTCAGGAAAACTGGTAACCAGACTGTGACCTACATTGCTTTGAAGAGCCTGTGGATGCATTTGGTCCTCTGAATATCTATTGGTATTTTTACTTTTCTGATTGGAATTGGAAAAATTAACTAATTCATTTTCCCTTGTATCCTTACTGCTGGTACTTGAAAGACTGTCGGCTGGAGACGCTGTCTCTCCTAATCTTTCTGAACTAGAGACACAATCATTTTGTGCCAAGGCCTGATGTTTGGTATTTAACCCTACAACAGTCTCTTTTTGCTCCAGATCGCGGATGTTTTTCTTCAGTAAAGAAAATGGGTCTCCTGTCTGCTTCTGTTGGTCTGTGCCATTCTTAGGCAGTATATGTCGTGGTCCTGGGCTTGAACTGGAGACTACTGGAGGTTTTGGTCTTATTTGAACCCCAGAGGTTCTAGGAGCAGGTTGTTGTGGAAGGGCATGTCCAAGATTACCTCCAGGTCTCATCATAGTGGGGGATTGGTTGTGCTCTATGCGAGACATTCCAGGGTAGGTTTGTCTTGGAGCAATGTTTTGTGGAAGTTGATCCGGCTGCATCGTTTGTTGATGGTGACCATTCCACTGCGGTGTTTGTCTTAGTTGATTACCATCCTGGCTATTTCCAAGTGAGGGATCAGAACTGTTGCGTGGTGGGTACTGCATTTGACCTGGATTCATCTCGTAACCATTAGGAACTGAAGAGAAAGAAAGCTGACTCAATGCACCTTGATCTATAGTATCACCTTTAATCAAGCCTTGTTGGACATTTTCACCTGTAGGTTTGATATCTGATGTAAACGCTGAATTATTCTGATCATAAGGGTATTGCTGTGGGTTTTTTACGCTAAGTGTATGCTGATAGAATCCAGAAGGGTTATATCCTGAAAATTGCTCATTACGATTTACAGCATTATCATACACTTGGTGTGGAGAACAATCTTGTAACATTGCTGTAAAGGAAAAACCTTCATCATGGTTTTCTTGGCCAAAATTAGGTTCCATAGAATTGGAGTTAATATTTTGATGCATAGAATTTTGAGAGTAATGTTGCATACTGTGAGAGTTGTTGCCGTGACTATATTCAGTGTTACTGTGGGTGCCAGGATTAGAATTGGAGTGATTTGAGTGAACGCTTCCAGCAGAACCTGGAAATGGTACCATCTTAATGACAAGGCCCAGTCTGGAGGAACACTCCGCTCTCTCGTCACCCGACTGATCGTCACTTGAAGAACTCTCACTTAGACTGGATGCCTGCAACAAAGAGAACATAACAGTAGCACGGAAACAAATACAATTATTTTCTAATTTTAATAATGATTATGAAATCAAATCCAGTCGTAATGTAAAAACTTCTAGTCAGATCCCAGCCTCACAATCATATCTATAGGTGACAAAGTTTCAGTAAGTCATTGCCAGTAAATAGTTACCAGTATTTCGATACTCCTCTTAGTCAGATCCATCTGATTTTGATTCCAAAATTGTAGCCATGTTTGGTTTTTAGGCATTATTACTGGGAATAAGCACTATCCTAATGAAAATGGCGAGGTGTTGGAAATGGATTTGTTTGTTTGTTTGGTGTTTAATGTCGTACTCAACGGTATTTCGCATATGACGACGCACAAAAATACAGAACATCACAAACAAATCTGCTTCTCATTACCCTTTAGCTCTGAGAACACCAGGGCAACAGAAAGCAGCCTCTTTTCTTGCCTCTTACGATCGACCGAGGAAGCCCCTCACAGGGCTGTTGGAAATGGAAAGCTGTTTAACTGGATTTTGAGTACTACTTGGTATGAAATAGCGATTACAAATTATCAGAAATGACAATAGTACTGTATGGTACAAGGCACCTATGAATAGGAGTTAGAGGTTGGGAGCTGTCAAGAAAGGTTTATTTTACGATCGGATTTGATTTCCTAAGATATTAAGGGCTATTTTCTATGGCATTGATACCCAACATATAATATGATAACAAGAATATGGGAAAGGTAAGACAACATCCGAGGATAAACAGTTAAGGAAAATTTAAAAACTCTGAATGTTGGTCACACCCATCTATGATTTTTTCTTCACAGAAATCTGTGGAAGATCATTTTCTGTGTGTTAATGTTTATTTCCTAAATGATGAAAAAAGAATAAGCACAAAAATCTATCCAACTGTTTAAACTGACTCCCTGTGTTGTTCTTGTAGTGTTGGATAAATTTTTTCTTGAAATGTATGTGAAAAAGAAAAAAGGAATGTCCTAGTGGAGTTCAATTATCAGGTTGGGAAGAGTATCTGCAATGCATTATGTTGCTCAATCTAGCCGAAATGAATTTGGTTTATTTTTGACATTGAATAAAGTGTTGTATTTATTTTAATATCAGGCCTTATTTTTTCAAAACTTTGCATAACCAATCTATCGTTCATGTTAATTTCAAACCCATGAAAGCTATCGTTCGGTTATGTGAAAAGAATTTGCACTAATGGTCGTTCTTGTAAGTGTAAATTTCCGAAGATTTCTGTCTGCCAAATGGTTAATAAGCAGCTTTGTGGTGGTCCTATGTACACATAAACCGGCATCCGGCTATGCCTGTGTAGCTGCAGTAGCTGGATCTAACTACTCTCCCCTACATGAATAAAGACTGAGTAAAAGCGGTTCCAGAGCAGCTTTTAGATGCTTTGAACAACTAATTTAAAAGGTAAGGATGAGCTGTTTACAGCAAGAGGTGTTGGATTGTACAATTTGAAGTCCTAATTTAAAATCACTAGGCACAAAAAACTCAATAGGGTGACTGGGAAAGTTATTAAACTGCTTTGTGATTTCTCCTCTCAACAGATGAACCGACAGCGGGGAAAATGTTTTTTTTTTTACCTTCTTGTAGCTGGTTGCAGCTACATGGCTGGATCCAGCTACTCTCCTCTACCTGATTATGGCCAGTCTTAAAGCTTGTGTAATACTTACACTGTTGACATCATGTACATGGTCTTCGTTTGCGTGAACAGTGACCATTCGCATGGATTTTCGTTTGAGTAACCTTCATGTAACCTAAACGACCATTCGTGTGGAATATCGGGGTCGAAAGGACTTTAGCTAGATTGAGCAGCATTGCAGAAAGTTTTCCCAACCTGATAATTGCACCTCTTTACAAGGCATTTCTTAATTCTTTGTCAAATATAATTGTTGTGCTAAAATTCAACTAACAAAAAAAATAAAAAATTACATAGATACTAATTGTGTACATGCTACAACGAAAAATGAAGTTGAAAAAACCAAGAACAGGATGGAAATTGATCAAGCACATACTCTACTTCATGAATATACGGACAACTACACACCAATTTAATTTTACCAACCAAAAAAAAAAAAAAAGTACAAACTTACCTCAAACAACCACCATCAAATAATGTGTGCTTGTATGTAATCCAAACACACAGAGTAAATAAAATTTATCTACTGATGTAGAATGACACATTTTTGTCAAAACTAGCTGAAGTAAATAGAGTGTATTAGCCAATATTAGACCACACATGTAGAGCTGTCAATATCAGACAGTATAGGGTAAGAATGGTCATAGACCAGCCCAATATCTGGAGGGGTAAGCTTGAATAACAGAACCTGGCAAAGTCACCTGCTTGCACTAATTTGCAAAATGGAACCATCCATGACCCTATGGCACCTTTAAAAAACCTACTTAAACTGTAACTATAATGGAACATTACATTTGTACAAGGTGAGTTTGGGAAGTGGAGGTCTGTGGGTAAACATCAATATTTGGGGGGCAGATCTGGAACAGTCCATTCAGTGTACCACCAGTAGATATGCAGTAAATGTTAATTGGAATTTAACAAAACACAATGCCCATTGTGTTTATCTAATATATACACCCCATGCTTTTTACATGGTTATAACACCTTTTTCATTCACCTATCAACAACTTGTAGTAAGAGGATAGAAAGGGGTGGGGGTGACACAATGTTGTTCTTCATGTATAATGACATGAATTTAGGTATGTGTAAAGATAATCTCAATAATGCTTTCATTTTTAGCAATAACAATAGAAGGTATGCATGTAAAGGACATATATATGGGCAACTGAACATTGTCAGTATATCCTGCAAATATTTTATTTTGAAGACTAAATAAATTGAGACTAAATTTATTGATTTTTTTTTAAAGAAGATGTAAGTACAACAACAATATTGAAAATCAATAGATTTCAACAAAAATATATTACAAATTTCACTGAACACTGAATAACCAAATGTTTCTTTGTCACATTAAAATATCTTGTCATCAGTTCTATACAATTATTATTTTTAAAAAAACATGATAGCCTCTGTAAAAAAAATTATCATTGAGTCCCTAAATAGCACATAAAAAGAAAGAAAAATGTAACATGAAGGGAAATATAGTTGTTACCCGAAGAGCGTCTGCTGCTGCTTGGTGCAGAGCCTCTAGAGCTCGTGAGCTGGCTGCCCGTGATGGCCGAGATGCAGCGGGGTGAGTTCCATTGGCCTTAAATTTACTTCCTGTAAACTCATGGTCATCCTCCGCTTGATGCTTGGGGAGGTACTTCTTCACAGCAGTATTAAAGGATCGTCCTAATGTACTGGCCATCTCAGAATATTCTATGTAAAACACAAATTCAGAAAATTGTATGTTCCTGTGATTGAGTTTTTATGCCCTCATAAAGGTTACATCACTCAAATGCTGGCCTACAATTAATACAACACAGGACAATAACTAGATGTAACACATGCATACCAAAAGAGATTGGTTTTACACATAGCCAATCCACACCTTTTAATCTGTACAGTGGGTATAAGGGATGAATTGCTTAAAAACATACCACTATCTGGACCATTATATTTGTGACAATTCCTCACAATCTGTTTGAAGTCTGAAATAAACTGCATTTGGCTCAAGTAGTCCTTTGATCTCGCTTTCTTCTCCATTGTTGACAAGTCCATTGGATGCTGAAAAGAAAGTAGTCAGAATAAAACAAAAAGTACTGATTCAGGTAATAAAAAAAAATAAAATCCGATATTTATACTAGATTGATTGATTGGTGCTTTATGCCAAGCATAAGGGTATTTCACTTATATGATGGCTATGTATTCCAAAATAATTGATGCTAGAAAACCTGAGATGTGAAGTGCTTCCATAATGTTGGAAAGATAATTTTTCTCCAGTGATAAGTAAAGCATTGCTACTCTTCCGACAAAACTGCCCTTAGCCAGAGGGCAATACTAAACTGAACATTAGAAATGATAAGTCTTTGTTACCTGATCTGTACAAATTACCTTTATAATCTCAAAATAAGATGGTGCATAGGACTCTTGTACTGGTTCACAGAATGGCCAGGCATTTTTGTGGGCTCGTACTGCCTTGATCACTGTCAACAGAAAATGTATCCAATAACAACTGATTCATTAAATTGACTGGTGTACTCAAGGCTATTTATCTTATACAACAACAGTGCCTGTTTACTTCCAATAGTAAGTCGTAAAAGCTCAGCACAATAATAAAGTAAAGTGTAACATGTATACGTAAATGTTATTTTGGAAAAATATTTGTTCCTCCAATGATAACAGGAACATTTAACAAAACATACTGCCTGAGCAGAACTGCATAAGTTTTTTTTATTACCTATAGTCTTATAGAACTGCAAATACAGCCTTTAGTTTATGCTTATATCTGGCAGCAAAACTATATTTGAAAATAGATATGTAATAAAATTGGTGTATGAAGTTTCTGGAGACAGATCATATACTATCAGATTTTTTCTTGAGAAACTAAATCAGTAAATGACTAACAGGAAGCTACTGCCCCATGTATTTTTTTTGGCTGTACATGGTAATTTCGTTTAAATTTATTGTTAACTAAACTCACAAAATATTAAAAGTTCTGTATACAAAAATAATACCTTTTAACATTCCTGAAAATGTCTTAGCACTTGGAGGTTCTAGCCTAAAAACATTAAAAAAACATGGCACCATAACAATACATGTTAATTGATTCATCTCAGATCTGTAAAACAATAGCTCTGAGACTTGTGAGAGAAAGCAGATTGGCAAAAGATGTCACTTTTACAACTTATTTTGTCCCTAAAAAAAACTGGACCACTGTTTTGAAAAGTCATTTTTGTCAAAACTGTTAGTAATATGAAGCAACAAGATGTTTTTAATTTAGAACCTATAAACTCCCTCTCATTTGTCATTTAAGAGTCTTTTTGCATCAATAAACACAGACAAGAAGTTCAAGAAAGTTTGCAGAAGAAAACCACTCCTGTTTATTACATTGGACGTATCTAAAATCACATATATTACCTGAACACAAACTCATAATAATATTACAAACATTGACTTACTTTGGTTCTTCTTTGCTTCTATCATGAGGGTCATCATAGAGGTCAGCAGGGATCTCTTTTCCTTCAGCTACATACCTGGCTCTCTCTTCACGCAGTAATAATCTACGAGCTCGGTCTGCAGTTAACATATGAAACAGAATAAATTATTAATGACTAGTTAGTTAAACCACATTCGTATCAAATGATTTATGATAACCTTCTGAGTGTCTATATATGAGTTATACTTTACCAGTGTAATAAAGAACAGTTTAGTTTTTAACAATTGTGGAGAAAGGGTTACAGATACATCTGAGATTTGAAACACTAAGCCGAAACAAATAAAACTAATCATAAAAGATATCCTGCTCCAGTGTACATGTTTCATAAAATGTCCACATTTACGTAAGCTGATAATAATGTAGAGACACAAAATTATCATCTTTCCCAGTAGGCCCTATTACTAAGTTAAGGTTGATGTAAATGTGTCTCTTATACATTGCCATCATGTTATATCAAATGCAATAGAGTATGGCATTAAACACCTAGTGATTAATGTTTCCTCGTAACCCTGATATAATATGAACTATGAACAGATTTAGTGTATAACTGACTTTCTCTTGATTTTTGTTTATCTTCTTTCTTTCTTTTCTCTTCCTCTTCTCTTTGTAACTCTTGTTCATGTTCCTTTTCTGCAGCATCTATCTCTTTCTCCCCCACAATGAAATCAGAGGTGTTAGAATCCTGACAACACAACAAGAACATGCGAGTAAAGCAAACATTTTTCTTAGATAATATAACAACAAATACATAAAACTGAAAGGCAGTTTAAAGTGATCGCCAACCATAACTTAGATAATACTTTTTCTTTCAATTGCAATTTTTCAGATTTTTTCTATGTTTAGTAGCAACTTAGTGAGGCAGGTAATAATGTAAATGTAGTTTCCTGTGCAGCAATGGAGATGTCAGCCTTTTGTAGGACTCTCCAAGTTAGTGCAATTCAAAAGGCGCTAAGCTGAAGCAAACACGTTTTTAGGGATTTTTAAGTGAAATAGGCTGACAGTCAATCACCCAGTTCATATTTGGCAGATTGATTGTTTGATTGTTGGAGGTTTAATGCTGTCGTTTATATGGTATTTTCACTCATATGACTAAAACAAATAGGCCTTGTTTCTTTGATTGGGGCTTAACTTTGTATTCACTTTTATGAGTATACTTTAGGTATGTCACTTATATGCTGAGGGATTGTCCACTTCACACTGTTCCTTGCCTAATTACAGTGGGAAATCAAGAGGAAACTTCATAGAAACCACCCCTGTGATTGCTGGAGCCACATTATGTGACTCACTCATATACCTGATGGTCGACAGATGGACTCAGCACCCTGAGTGGGATTAGTAAGCACACTCCCTACCACTAAGCCAGGGCCGTGGGCCCCGTCACTATCATAAACATTTAAATTTAATTTTAAATCATAATTATAGCCCAAGGGGTTCAGCAGACTGGAGAGCCGCCCAGTTTGGTGAATTAAACTATGCTGGGTTTAATTCATCATTGACCGAAACAAAACATGACCAAATGAAGTTAATTTACAGCGGTAGACACACAAAAAAAAAAAGCTTCAAAATTGTGGCCCAGCCATCTTACCAAGCTACCAGTTTTGACTAAACAACGCTATTACACAGGCCTTAGAAAGAACCATTTTTGTTCCAGGTTAAATGAGAATTGTGTTATGATGAAAATGAAATGTTCCTTCAGTGCTAATTAAAGACAACAGGACTGTATATGATCCATACTGTCCTTAGCCAAAGAGATAAAAACTGTGATGGTTTTTTATATAGAGCTGACGAACCTCCTCTTTGCTGTGTCGTCGTGTTTCCAGACGAGAGGATGTCCTACGTGGAGCTGTTTCAAGGAGTTTTCTGCGTAATTCTTTCTCCTACAACAGAACAGTAAACCTCAATTTAATTATCCCCATTTAAGATCTAAAATGTTTTAATCAAGCAGAAAAGACATAGGCAGCAATATACAAAAACATTTGTAATCCTCATCTTCAATAATCTTCATTAAATACTGAATTTCAGATTGGGGCTTAATGTCGTAACGGTACTGAGGCTCTCGGGTTGGAATACTGATAGATCGATTGGTGTTTAACACTGTGTTCAAGGGTATTTCACGTTTATGGCAACGGTGTATTCCAACAATAATTCACACTAGCACAAACAAGTTGTGAAGCATTTCAATAATGTGCGAAGTTAATTTTCCTCCAGTAGCCCTAAGTAAAGACAGCGTTGCCAATCTTCAAACAAATTTCTCTTAGCCAGAGGGCGAATACTGCAAAGGGAAACAAACAATTTTCTTTCTTCATTTATTCAATATATAATAGATTGTCCACTTCTCACAATGCTGTACTTTAATATGATGAATCGGAGATGTTAGTAAACTGCAACTGCCAAAGTCATTATGAGAGGTTGACACTGGGAATCTTAGCGGTGAGCAGTACATCAAAGGAGAACCCTTAAATCCGCTAATCACGGCGACAGGCTCACTGTCTCCAAGGTAGAAATGAATTCAAATACATGTATATCTACACATCAGAGATTCAGAATGCAACTCAAAATAAATGAAGGCAAGTATTTCCATAAATGACATATCATTACAATATTTCAATATGAATTATTGCCGTATTTAGAGAAATAACTGGCATAGATGTAGTTTCTTACCTTTTCTTCTATTAATATGGGTATTTCAGGTAGGAAATCTTGAACAATAGCTTTGTGAAGATTCCGTTCACATGTCACTTTACTTCCAGCAAATTTATCCGCCAAAGCTTGCCAATCTTCTAATGTTGAACAAACTAGGTGCCAACGAACAGTTTCCTTAAGACTTTCATTTACATCAGCAATATCTACACTGTCGTTATCTTCTTGTTCAGATTCACTAGGTAAAGAAAAATATCGCAATTTCATTAAATATTGTTATCGAATCTATTTGGTTTATTGGTTAGTTTGATTAGCTTTGTACTCATATATACTTTACTTATATGTGGAAAGACTCATATAGACTTCACTTACATGCTGAAAGATTCATATATACTTCACTTATATGATGAAAGACTCATATATACTTCACTTATATGCCAACAGATTGAGCACATCTCCCTCTACCTTACATTAATATAGTGAAAATTGGGGAAAAACCATGTGGGACTCCCTCTAAACAGACAGAGGGTAAACACAGTCATCCCCATTCCTACCCAATGAGTGGTCATTCTTCTCATGATGTAATGTAGCTTACACTCTAGCTGCCAAACAAGTAGGCATTGTAGCTTTTAACTTACTGACAATTTTGCAAAAACTTATATGATATGAAATACATGAAGTACATGTATTTTGTAACCTAGATACAAATGTCTACATATAATTGCAGCCCAGACACTCACATGTCCGGGCCTCAATCAATGTTATTCATTATATGACTGATTTATTCTTCCAAACACCAACACAACCATTATATGAATTTATGTTACTTTATATCGTAAATATTTTACTGTCCTAAGCCAGGTGGCTATTTCAAAATAAGGTATAAAGGTACATTCAACATAAGGTATACATGTACAGGGCTCGAACGGCTTGCTCATGCTTTATAACAACTTTCATTTTAATATCACAAAACACGGAAAGTGTAACAGCATCGCATCCCCAGCAACATTAGGGGATTTTGAGGGTAATAAAACAATTCTGTGGGGAGATAGAAACTGCCCGTAAAGAACATGTCAGAGTTGAAAGAACTTGCTTAAAAAAATCTAGTGGCAGAATTTCATCTTACATTCACCATTATTCAATCTACTATCTGATACATTTTAGATTCAACAATGCCTTATATAAATACTCAGGGGTCAAAATAACGGCCGGACATCGGACATGTCCGGTCAAAATGCTATGGTCAATTTTTTATTTTTTTGTACAAGTTATTTATTGGAAAAACAAAGCAGTCTTCCTATTTCTATAATGACTTTGCAGTAAATTTAGTTGTGGTCCAAAATATTGCTTTATATCAGTTCATTCCATCGGAATATTGTTTATCTGTCATTTATATTT
>JARFOD010149804.1:0-12564 GCA_031763545.1 Mopalia muscosa | reverse complement strand
GTATTTCACTTATATGACGATGGGTTGTCCACTTCACACTTCATCTGGCTTTATTAGGTTAGAAGACAGGGAGGAAACCTCGTAAAAGCCACCCCTGCGATTGCCGTGTCACAACATGTTATTCGCTCAAATACCTGATGGTCGACCGGCAGACTCGATTTGACTTCCTCAGACTTCTTCGCAATGCTAAGAAATAGCGGTAATCGATCTCACATCGTAGAGTCTAAGTAGGCCTACCATTTTAGAATATACGAACTCCACCATAAAATGAATGAAGGACAATTGTAGCCAGTTGTACTATGTACTTCATCTCGGACGTTAAGCAGTTATACCAATTATAACAAGCAGTATTGTCAAATCAACTGAAAACATAGTCCACATTGTGTAGAATAAAAAGTTTTTGTTTCAAGACATAGTGCACTCTTCAACGAGATTTGTCTATTCTAAAGCAATAATGTATCCACAAGGATTCGTCGGGAATATTGTGCACATGTACATGTAGGTAAATAGGTTTTGTCGAAAACAATATTCCAATCAAATACATATTCATACATCTACATGTATTACAGTCGAGCGTCGTCATGACACAACAGTAACGATAATCTCGTGTTGTTTTGTCGATTGTGGTTATATGACATCCGATGAACTCTTTTAATTTATAGTTAATAATTAGTGAAAATAGTGTGGTTATCATTTTCTTCAATTCCAATATAATGACTTAAATGAATAGAAAAGTTTAAAAGTGATCTATCATTTCTCATGTAGAGTGTTAAGTTTATTTAATCATCAGTTTATTTAATCATCCTTTAACTGTAAACTGTATCCCGCATTTGTAGGACTTTCTGTTTAAAGGGATTTAACGGTTAGAAAGGAAACAGTTCTAGAAACGACAGGTGGATGGGTGATTGGATGAATGAATGAATGAATGAATGAATGAATGAATGAATGAATAAATGAGTGAATGAATGAATGAATGAATGATTGAATGAACGAATGAATGAAGTTATGAATGAATGAATGAATGAATGAAGTTACATGTATGAATGAATGAATGAAGTTATGAATGAATGAATGAATGAAGATATGAAAGAATCTAGGCATGAATGAAGTTATGAATGAATGAATGAAGTTATGCATGAATGAAAGAACGGAGGAATGAGTAAATAAATAATTACCATGCTAAGAGCTCCTGTCAGAAATCTTAGCACCATGAATCCTATGATGTTTGGAATGACAACCACAGCGACGACAGTTAACAGGTACAAAAAGCGGACCAACAACAACAATCGTCTCCTGCCTAAACGATCTGAGAGAGGCGGGACAAAAAAGGAGCCGACTGCCATCCCGACCGTGAAAAGAAGTTGAGAGGTCTCCGACATATATCCACTGCTACACACTAAATCCCACTGAGCCAAGACAACAAGACGTGTTATTATTACAGTTAACGTTATTGTCATGTGCATAAGAGCTTATTCACATACACATATTACATAAAGACTTGCACTTCTGTTTCTCCTAACAAGAGAAGATTTGTAGATTTTATATAGTGGAATACTTGGTGAATTTTTCATTTCATTCAAGTTACATTATCACAAAGATTATTCAACGTTCCTAGACATTTTACGATCCAAATTGTTGTGGGTCCAAGAAGTTCTTTAACGTTTTGATCCAAGATGCCAGATATAAACGAAGGTGTAGAGTGGATCTATCCGTGGACGATCTCCGGTTGTAGCCATGGATGTGGACGTAGAAGTGCCATAGTAGGGTGTATTAGTTTGTGCGATCACGTGAGCATTGGAATAGTCACGTGAACCGCGGGAATAGTCAAATGAATCTTGGGTAGTAAAAAGTTTTAAACCGTAACAAAATAACAAATCCTTGCCCTTCACAAATAATTTCGTATCGAAACTAATCGTTGTGTTGGTGAGAAATATTTTTTTTTAATAAATTTTTGTTGTTGTATTTGTATATTTATTGATCCGATTTCGAACCAATGGCGTTATATCTCAATTATTGATCACTGGCTCACTACAGTACAGCCCAGAAAACCCATGTTTGCCGTTGGTTTCGGACATAGGTGCACGCACATACGGGTGATCAAATCCCTACTTCATAATTAATGGTTGTATGAGGTCCAGTAGATTATTAGTTTAGAACTAAATGTGTACGCTTTCGACCACACTGCCAGAGATATGTTGTTGTCGCCGGACTTTGAACAAAAAATTACCATTGAATATTTGTATCGCTTTATGGTAGATTCGGTTGATGTTTCAAACTCTAAAGATGTTTTCAAATAGGAAGACAGACTAGGATAACGCGTATTTGTCAATTTGATTCGTACAAGTATAAGTATATATTTTTATCCATTGTATAATCACATTCATTGATATAAATCCTAAATTTCTACTTTTATGAATTATAGAATTATAGAGGAATCGCGGTTGAGATTAGTTGGTTTCAACAAGGGGTCTGGTCGGGACTTGAGGGAGACATGAGTAGAATGTTATATCACTTTTTGGAGGTTGTGTCAACTCAGCGATCGAAACAACCGACAGTTTTACTGTCAGAAAACCCTACTATTTCTGTTTAGTTAAGAAATAATTCTTCCACATCATTGACTAGCGTTAGACATCGCTTAGGGAAGCAATATGTCTAAACACAAATTACCATTATTTGTTATTATAAGCAAATCATTTTTTCCAAAAGGTAAAAAAAAAAATCGCTGCTGTAGACCATTTACATACCTCGACGTTATTCCATTATTTTTGGGATGCACCGATGTCGTGTAAGTGGAATAGGATTAGGCACAACGTCAAACACAAATCAGTCAATCAATCGATCGTTGCGTAACCTGTGGTTTTTCTAAGGTATTTATATCTGTAAGGTCTGTGCTCAAATTGATGATGTTGATATGTACGCTACCTTACTGTGAGATGTATTAAACTGTAAGTTAAGTAATATCTTGACGTAAATTAAATTCACTATGTACACAACCATATATATCTATACACACACCTATACTGTACCATGAACAGAAATTGTTTACAAACTAGTTAACAACTTACTAAGCATGTCGGCCATGCATAAAGCTAATCATATACTCTTTGAAAAGACATTAAAAACTGTCTGAGCATAATGATTACATAATATGTTTTTGTAGAACAGTCGATAGAACAGATTTATCTGGACCGCTGGGTCGATTGTGAGCACATTATAGCGCGGAATATAGTTCAAAATATTATAAAAGTATATTAGCATGTGTATCAGCATGTCGGCCATGCATAACGCTAATCATATACTCTGTGAAAGGACATTAAAAACGGTCATAGAATAAGGCTTACATAATATGTTTGCGTAGAACAGTCGACAGAACAGATCTCTGGATCTCTGGGTCGATGTGAGCACATTATCGCGCGCAATATAGGTCAGACTATATGTATACATGTATATATTGTTAGAAAGTTTGGATATTCAGGACATATGTTCATTGGCCCTTGAACTGAAAAATGATGCCGCATTTTACAAACATTTGCTTTAAATGATTTCAGTCGAATTTTTGGTTTGTGCAACCATATAAAATTGTATAAAAATAGGTAATTTATTATATCTTTAAGAAGATTTTATGTTAAATCTAGGCGAAACTGTAAACAACAATGCATCATTTTATTGCTCAAGTCATCCCCTTTAAAATGAAACCCAATTAGAGCCTCCACGATTATGAATTTGTAGATATGAGCAAGTTTCTAGCTGAGTCGGCAAAAATCTGAGGTGCTTGAAATTTAAATATTGCATGTCAATTCAAACAGCAAGTGTTTGGGCATGTTAATAGAAGTGTGGGATTATGCTGTAAAACACATTGATATATTATTATAAATATCTGAGCTACACAATATTGAAAACCTTTGATGTTTAATGTTAAATTAAATACATTTAAAACAAATTGGAATAATTTCTTCGGGCGTGTATACGAGAATTGAAATAATTTATCTGCCTGTGAATACGAGAATTGAAATAATTTATCTGGGGTAACTATACGAGAATCAAAATAGAATATCTGGGTGTGAATACGAGAATTGAAATAACTTATCCGGGTGACTACGAGAATCGAAATACTCTATCTCGGTGTGAATATGAGAATTGAAATAATTTACCCAGCTATCTACGAGAATCTAAATAATTTATCTGCGTGTAAATACGAGAATTGAAATAATTTATCCAGGTAAATACGAGTATCGAAATAGTAGGTGTGAATACGAGAATTGAAATAATTTATCCGGCTAACTATACGAGAATCGAACTAATTTATCTACGTGTGAATACGAGAATTGAAATAATTTATCCAAGTTTCTACGATAATTGGAATAGTTTATCCGGGTAACTACGAGAATCGAAATAGTTCATCTGGGTGTGAATACGAGAATTGAAATAATTTATCCGGGTATATACGATAATTGGAATAGTTTCTCGGGGCATCTACGAAAACTGGAGTAGAATGGGAACAGTTTATCTTCTGTGTTCACGAGAACTGTAATATTATATTCGGGTTTATTATTTTCTATTTCATCATTAATGGTTCAATACATTAACTGCATGTAAGTTACATCCAGGTAATAAGATCAGTATCTATTCACAACATAACTGGTTTATACTTACATCGCTGACAATTGATACGTGTTTGCCCACATCCCATAGATAGTCTCCAGAACAGGAGGATGATACGTTCGTGGTTGTATTCCATACCTCACACATACCATCATAAAAGTCCTTCGATATCTCAGTGCCATTGAATTTATCAGCGCATCCAAAATGGGGTGAAAACCCTATAAATTAATCCCAGTGATTTTATTTAATACCCACAAACCTTTTTAAATAATAGAACAAAAAATAAGAATATGATGTTGATCTCATCCCGGGTCGGAATCCGTATCTATTTAACTTTTTATCTTTTTTCTGGGTGAATCCTTAATTTTGTCATGGAGTGCAAGTATTCCATTTAAATTGTCAAAAGGTCCATTGCGCTTGGAATCGCTTTATTTGAGATAAATTATCCAAAAGTAGCTTATATTTCATGTAATCAGCCAATTGAACAGATAATTGCATTGAACCAGACAATACAAATCTAACAGTCGCTCAATCACGCAATATGTGCTTAATCAGTGCTTTGTTCGAAATTGTTAATCATGTTGGTGAGTCGAAGATATGCGGTTGTGTATTCAATAATCATCAATTAACTTCGTATATACTACTTTTGGGTCAATTATACAATGAGTAGACGTCTAGGAAAAAAGTATCATATACAAAATTAAAATATGCCTACGATATTTGCAATTTTTTTTTTAAATTTGAAAGATTTATATGTTTAAAAATGATGAAATGATGGTATTTGACAGTTGAAGGCAAAATTGGAGTTCCATTTTCACATACAGATTTAGCTGCCTATAAATACGCTTCTCAGTAACAAGGCTTCATTAAATTTTGGGCTAAAATAAATGTCTACATTAAATTATTTTATTGTGGTATTTGTGCTATATAAAATGTGAAATTGTAATATGTTTTTAAAAAATTAAAAAATTAAAATAAAGCAATAAAACAGATTCAAATTTTTGTTATATCATGAGGTCAATGTGACCTGGTCTGTAAACAATGCAATAAAAAAGTGGGTATGATAAATGGAGACATTATTAACCATATAAATAACAACTACAATATTTAGGCAAGGATTGACTAAGGAAATAATATGAACCACAGTGCGATTCGTTGGTTCTATAAGTCAGTATACGTACTGGATATCAAGAAACACGTTCCACATACCAATGTGGCCTACATTCATTTTAATCGTCTAAACGACCGTCCTAGTGAAATGCAGCTTTGTAGAACTTATTTGACGACAGATGGTCCATTTTATATTGTTCTTTCCTTAATGTGGTGCAAAACCGAGAGGAAACCTCGCAAAAATCACACCCATACTTTAACGGATTAACATCGTGTGGCTTACTGCTATACGTGACGATCCAATCCGAAAGCGGTACTTCGAAGCACGATTAGAGGGCTAACACGCTAACCACAAAGCCATAGCCGCTGGGTCGTTTATAGATGAATTTCCGTAACATTATGCTTTGAGCGGTACATAAAACATATTGATCCATTTTGGTTTGGTCCATTTTGGTTGAATACGATTCCAAACTTATAGATTCATGTTATTGAGTGACGAGGATAGTTTGTTTGTTTGTTTGTTTTATTGATTGGTGTTTAACGTCGTACTCAAGGGTATTTCACTTATATGACTAAGGACAAAAATATAGAACAGCACAAACAAATCTGCTTCCCATTATGGTTGTTTATTACCAAAATACGATTACAAACTTATAGATTCAAGTTATTGAGTGACGAGGATAGTAACTAAGTACATTTAGTTGAATCTGGATCCATGAAGTACACATTCCATAACATAAAGTATATATTCCTTACTATCCACAACGGTAACATACACATTCCATAACATAAAGTATATCTTCTTTGCTATCCACAACGGTAACATAAAACGAAAAGCTGCCAATGGCCACATGGCAATCCAAGATATAATCGGACCAAATTCCGTGTGCTTTGGATTTTGGATGCGTCATAAAGATTCTTCAGTACTTAATAATAATAATAAGAATGGCAACAAAAATAACAGGGAGGAAAGTAAGGGTAACAACCTTACGAGCACACTTACCTGTAAAGACAATAGCCATTATTTGAAAACTCGTCGACGTAATGCTCAAGAAAAACACAACAATTTGCCTCGTTTGCCATTTTCCACCCTTTTCGAGAAACTTTTTAGCAACCGTTTCGTCAAGCAGTGTAGGAGATGACATTGCGAGTCTTGCGTTCAATGTATGTTTCGCCATCCCTGAGCTAAAATTAAGCTGATGTACAAATCTAGTGTGAACGACCTTTGGAAATAGCAGTAGTGTCAATAGAAATAAATCGTAATATACGTTGTTCCATATAAAACTGATATAATGCTAGTTAGGCTTTAACGTTATTCAGAGCAATGAAGGAGATAACAGCATCAGGACAGTGTTGCACATGTTTATCAGGTATATGACCTGCATTTCTTTTGTTGATGTTACGTAATAATATGACAACTGAAAGGAGCGTGACAACTTGTTATCCAAATCAGGGGTAGACACATTTGATAAAATGCCTTTGTATTTCATTATTTTAGGTAACATGTATCCTTTTCATAACAAATTACAGCTCCACATCGGAATGATCCCGCATATTAAAGTACAGTTTTAATAGTCCTGATTGACTACACTGTGAGAAAAAATGGTTCTATGAATAACCAATAAGGGTTTTTCAGCTTATGGCTGTGGAGGAAATATTTACTGTATAGAACCTTTTTGCATTGATTCTATAAAACCGTTTCAAAACGGTTCTAGATTGAACTATATAGGGTTTCACACCAAACCATAGGATTCTTCACAGGGTTCTATAGAACTATACAGGCTTCTTCAGCTTATGGTTCTGTACGGAACTATATAAATATGGTTTTGTATAGAACCCTTTCAAAACATTTCCATATAAACCGTTTCAAACGGTTCTATATGTAACCATAAAGAGCACCACAACGAATATCACTACATTCTATTAAGAGCTACGAAGGGTTATTCAGCCTATAGTAAAAAAAACTATGGCATGGTTCTTCTTGGAACCCTTCTTTACGCGTTCTAAATATAACATTTTATTTGGGATATGTAAGGAACCAGAAATGGTTACTCATTTATCGTTTATAGTTTTGCTTTTTCACTTAACATCGTTCACTCACAAATCTTTCTACAGGTGGCATTCAATGGTTGTATAATTTTAATACATTCTCTCCAAGAATTCAATTGATGTTTGGTTGCACGCAAGAATACTTTTTGTGTGGGGTGAATAAGCCGATCTTCAAAGATAAACACAATTTAGTATCATGTCATGGTATTTCATTTTTGTGGGACCCTATAAGATTGTATAGAGGCTGAGACGGAGTTGTTCCGTTTGATAATTTCATTTTGTTTATTAATTCAAAATCATAGCAAAACTGGAGAAATACATATTATGTTTTTTCGCACCATATTAGGTGTTAAGTTATCGACATAAATCACTTTTACAAGTTAAACATATATCAGTATGAAAACAACAGACTATGGTAACTCAACAAAAGGTAATGTGGATATGCAGTTACAATTATTGTCACAATACTGTTTTCGTTTTTGGCAACAAATACATTTTCTGGCATTCAATTTGTTATACAATAATCAATTAATGTAGAACGACACTCTTAGAAATAATGGTTCTTTGAGGGTTCTGCAGAAACTAGTATGACTCTATTCAGAACTGTTTCCAGTCTGATTGTTTGTTTGTTTGTTTGTTTGTTTGATTGGTGTTTAACGTCGATCTCAAGGGTATTTCACTTATATGACAACGGACAAAAATACAAAACATCACAAATAGATCTGCTTCCCGTTACCCTTTAGCTCTGTGAACACCAGGACAACAGAAAGCAACCTTTTTTCTCGCCTCTTACGGTCGACCGAGGAAGCCGAGGGAGTATTCTTCAGGGTCATGGCCCACCCGCTGCCTCACGGGGGTTTTCAGTCTGAAGCTTTGGTTCTAAATGGAACCATTACGATGAATATGTTCGTTTGTAGTCGAATGAAGGGGGAAATTATCCGTGTGAAGATAAATCTTCAATCCATTATTTTGTCTCGGATTTATAAGATATTTATTTGTCAAAATAATAGCGACATTTTAGAACTTTTCGCTTACATTTTGTGAAAATATTTTAATGTGAACTTAGTACGTGTTGTAGATTAAAGTCGGAGATGTTATAAAAAACGTGTTGTTTTTATTATCTCAGTATAATCAGAGACAGCACATTTCCGAAAATCCACGAAGATTTGACGAGGAACAAACTCGCAAACTGTTGTCATGTGACGTTTGAGCGAAGCCGTATGCTCTATTAAGTCATCTGCTGTTTATCTACTTTGAACTAAAACGAAGTACATTCCCATTCAGGATTATTGATTACAATTTTGTAAAGTCATGCACTTTGATGTAAACGAGCTTAGAATAGTGCTACAACGATGTAGCAAAACTTATGACTTATGACTCATTTTATTTGGAGTGACCCATTTCCTAGAACCAGGGCCTACACATTTGCCTTCAAAAATGATACTATCAATAACGGATAATATGTTTAAATGTTTCATTGTCAATTAAATACAAACTCACTACCTATTGTAGAGTCGTGTTTAATTCTGACTTTTTTCAATTCATTATGGACGAATATTGGAGCCTACATAACGTAAAGTACATATAGTAGCAATCGATACATTAAAATGTGAACTATAGCACATGAAGACATGGAAATGTACTTCATGGATATACAAAAAACGTAAAAAAAAAAAAATAATTTTATAATTGTCTAGTGAAATTGAAGTAGTATAACCTTCATTAAACCGGTAAGACATGCAGACAGTCTCCAGAACTGAAAATAGATTATTTTATTTATAGCTCTGCTTCAAATGCAAAAGGAGGTTGGCAGTAGTCTACTCCAGAAGAGCCTGTACGGGATTCTATTGGACTATAATCGGAATCAAGCGGTCTTGTTGGTGCCACACAAACCTGGAAAGTAATTAAATAAGGAGAAGTTATAATAAATGTGTAAATAACTGGTAAGTAAGAAGAAAACTTGAAATAAATTACACATAATTAGGAAGATCAAAAATAGGTAAATAAGAAATAAGAAGATGAGAAATAAGTAAGAAAGAAATAAGTAATAAGTAGATAAAAAATAGAAATATAGGAAAATATTAAATAAGTAGATCATGAATAAGTTAGTAAGATATAAATGAGAAAAAAAAACAAGTAGTGGGTAAGTAATAAGCAAGTATGGAAATAAGTAAGTATGGAAATCAGGAGGTACAGTAATGGGCATCCTCGCTGCCGCAATACCCGCCTTGGGGGAGCTGTGCGTCAAACTGGCCCTTCGCGGAAGTCGTCTTTGTTTGTGAACATGCCATCGTCTCTGTGTTGTGTACCACAATGTTTGAATAAAGGTGGTTATTGCTTTCCACAATATGTATGCGTTAAAAAGCAGTGGATAAATGCGATTTGTCGAGATGCATGGCAACTAAAGAGGCACTGTGTGGTGTGTAAACTGCACTTTGTCGAGTCTGACTTCTTGCAGAAAACGTCTTGTGGTAAGCCTACTGAATTCTTCATTCCAACAACGATTAGCATTTTTAGTTTTAACCTTGTTCATCATAATTTTTCTTATTTTTTTGGTGACTTCTACTACAGTTAAAGAAAATAAATGGAAGTTGTTTTGTTTACCAAGTATCTGCCGGTTCCCAAATGACCCAAGATAAGTTTGTGTGCGTTTGTCAAGTTAAACAACAACAACACAATACGTGAGTCTCATTCGAGTTGTTGTGTTTTGTGGGTCAATGTTGACAATATTATTTGTTGCCTAGTACATAACCCAATAAACCTCTATGTGTAAGCATAAACAATTATATATTCATAATTCATGTATGAAAAAGCGTTATTTTCTTTTTTTTTCTATCTTGCAAAACTCCACTGATTCAAAAGCTAAAAATGGGTGCTGTACCTAGTCTATTTCCTTGGAGCAAGTCAAAAACCACGGCCCAGTTGTCCTGCATATCACGATCAAAAAAGAGGGCAATAAAACGAATGAAGATGGATATACCGGCAGTTACGGAAAATAGTGAACCTGAATTGTGTGATATTGACTGTGAAGAAGTTGTGATAAATACTGATCCAGATGAGTCTTGTTTCCTGGTCGAAGAAGAGCTTGTTGACGGTTTTGTTGAAAACAGTAGCAGACATCTTGCTCAGCAGCATCCTCATTTTGTGTGGAGAGATTTGAACATTATAGTAAATCTTTATTAACTTACTCAGGCATTGATTCTTATGCTAGGTTTTGTCTTATACTTAATTCACTAGGTGAGGAAGCATATGATTTGAACTATTATTATCATGGTGTACTTAACATCAGTCTACAAAATCAACTGTTTTTAACATAGATAAAATTAAGATTACATTGGACTAATTGTATTTTGGCAGACTACTTTGGCATATCAGAGACTACTGTTGTTAGTGTATTTATAACACGGATTAATTTTATGTACCACCAGTGGAAAGAGATTCTCGTGATCTTGTTCCGTATTTTTAGCCTGAAGATTTTTTTCTGAAATTCCCTAAAACCCGTGTTGTTATAGATGGGACAGAATGTCCGGGTCAAAAACCAAAGCCGTCTTTGGCCCAACAAGCTACATTTTCCACATAAATAAAAACACAATTAAAACTTTAGTTGGAGTTACTCCAGGGGGCTTGATATCATATGTGTCTGATGCTTATGGAGGGTCAGCCAGCCATAGGCAAATAGTTGAATGTAGTATTCCCCTTAACCACTGCGATCCTGGTGATTCAATTATGGATGACAAAGGATTTAATGTTCAAGATAAGTTTGCCCCAAATGATATCCAGATGAACATCCCATCATTTTTCAACAAAACAAATCGTCTTGATGGAAAAACTGTACAGTCTGATCCTGCCATCTCTAGTAAGAGAGTACATATTGAACGTTTAATAGGACTGCTTAAAACATACAAGATTATGCATGAACCGTTACCCAGGACAGAAGCCAATTTGGCAACAGAGATTTCTTTTGTATGTTGCATGCTGACTAACTTCAAAGCCGGAATTGTTCCAAAATCTTATTGAGATTGTAAATTAAAGCCCAGGTAACCTTTGTATACATTTTAATTCAAGAAAGCATACACGAATGAATTGGAGTAGAATCTGTAGATAGACCATTCAAGCACAATTTTAACAAGAGGTGAGTGTGACTCACTTAATCCCATCAGAAAAATTCGATCAATGAATTAGAACGACACAAAGGAGTGGTAGAAATATAGCACTAAAGGAGTGAGGATAGTCATGGGTTCAGATCAGACTTTGGGACTGTTTAAAACTAAAGGCCTAAAGTTGTTTTTATAAGGTGTCTTAAGTCTATGTTGGATTTAAGGAGAAACAGCCTAAAACAGTCGCCATATCCACTGTAGCTTTGTATATATGATGCCTTTACTAGTACCTGCATAACATGTACAGTTTTGCATTAAATTTCCATTTTAAATTTCCACACCATTAAAGTAGGTCACATAATAAAGGTGAAGAAGTTTTGGAATGGATAGACTAGTATAAGTATTTTTTTAGGAATTGATGAAACCAGTTAATCCAGTTTTAAGGGCATTTTGTATACTGCTTTATATGGTCTATCTACTTTGACTCAACTTTAAAAGGGTTAAATGCTATTTTAAGATAAAACAAAAACCACTATTTTAAATTTCAATAATTAGGTTTATTATTCAAAGTATTGTTTCAAAAATCAAGTTGGAGGGCTGTTGTGTGGGCGCTTCCCTTTTGCCTTGGTTCTCTCAGTTAAGGGGCAGCAAGATTTCATTCCATTTTGTGATTGATCTGTTATGCCTTTGTTGCCAGTATAGCAAT
>JARFOD010149793.1:0-12564 GCA_031763545.1 Mopalia muscosa | reverse complement strand
ATTGGTGTTTAACGTCGTACTCAAGGGTATTTCACTTATATGACGACGGATACAAAATAAAACATACAAACAGATCAGCTTCCTGTTTCCTTTAGCTCTAAGAACACCAGGGCAACAGAAAGCTCCTCTTTTCTCTCCTCTTACGATCGACCGAGGAAGCCGAGGGAGTATTCTGCAGGACTGGCCAACCCGCTCCCCCACGGGGCAAGATAATTTGAATTTTTAAGGTCTTGTTGGCACCATTTTGATTTTCTCTCATTTCATTAAATTAGTAACAACTTAAAAAAAAATTCAATGAATAGCTCTGAGATTTAACAGGCATAATTTAACACATAGCAAGCATTAGTTTGAAAATTGCGTCAATGTGTGTTGTCCTAGATATGGTTGGTAAAAGGAGCCAAGTAATCAAAATTTTTTGACTTCCCCCTGCTGGTGCATATTGTTAAATGGATTTGCTTGATGAGTGCAAATCCATTACAGCTTTTTGTCTAAGATAATCAGCTGTGATCCCAGTTACATGTTGTTTTCAACAGTGTCATTGAAGAAACGGCTTATTCTAGAGTAGTACTAAAAATATATGCAGATAATAGTTCAATTTGTTCCTTTATTGCATAGTGACAAAATTAACTTTCTGATTTTTATAACAAGACTTCTATGAAAAAAGTTCAAATGTTTGGATTTCAATTTTAATGACAAGGCAAAATTTACCTTCATAATTCTGAAGTCTTAATCAGGCCTATTTCTTTAAATTTGATAACATGCGATGTCAAAATTAAATTACACCAACATTTATGGGCCACTTAAATAGAAGAGTGGATCAGAAAAAAAAATATTGAAACATCTTGAAGTAGAGAACCATTTATCATACAGATTTGTAATCAGTACTGTAAAGTTTATTTGAACCCCATAAAACGGTCCCATCTGGTAATGACCTCTAGTTTTTATTATTTAATATTATAATATGATATTGATGTACCTCCAGAGAGTTTACGGCAACACAACCAAAGTTAAGCAGGATGTGAATACTTATTGTTGATGGTATTATGTTGGACTTACTGACTGGAGCTTGAGCCATGGTGTTCAGTAAAGGCTGCTCATACTCAGAATCTGAAACACATCAAAATATCAACATTTAAAAAAGTGTATTTATTGGTTAAGTGTTCAAAAGAAGGCTTACACCTTACACTATTAATGTTTAATTAGTTGCAAAGGAAGTTCTGTACTGTTAATTCTATAAACATAGACAGAAGAGGATGTAAGGTAGATTGGGGTTCATGACTCAATGACCAAACATAAAGCCAATCAACCAGATCAGTCAGCAAACATTTGACTGACCAATTGACATACTACCCACCAACCTGTACTGTTAATTCTATAAACATAGACAGAAGAGGATGTAAGGTAGATTGGGGTTCATGACTCGATGACCAAACATAAAGCCAATCAACCAGACCAGTCAGCAAACATTTGACTGACCAATTGACATATTACCCACCAACCGTCTGACTGACCCATCCACCTTCCCATCCAATTGAACAATACATCAAGTTTTTTTAACAGTGCATAAACTTGAAAACATTGTATTGTTTTTATTTATTCGTTTGTTTATTTGTTAAAGTTTGGAGATGAACATCATACTTATTTCATTAATAAGACAGCATCCTAGATAAACTTTGAATGTGACATAAAGCTCATCTGCATCTCTGCTACATCATTTGGCAACTAGTTGTTATCCAGTAACAGATAGTTGGGCAGGTTTTACTTGTTTTAACTGATTGTGAGTAGTTCCAAGTAACAAAAGCCCTCATACAACTAAGACCAAGTAGCTCCAGTGAGTTGGGTCTAGTCTCTCATTTTCGAGGGGGGTTTTGGGACATAAATGCTCAGTTGTTAAATTTGCTTAATGTGGGTTTAACGCCAGACTTAAGATTATTTCACTCACATGATGGAGTGCCAGATCAAGGGGTGAAAGGAACCACCCCCAACACAACTGGCAACAAACAAAAGCATCACAGGACAAACACAGGACAAACACAGGACAATACAAAGACATCATAAACACATCCGCTTCCTATTCCTCTTTAGCTCAGAAAGCACTAGGGCAACAGGAAGCTCCCTCCAACCAGCCACAAGTTGCCATTAGTTTAATTTATTCACAGTGTGACATGACTTTCATGTAGGTGTGAAATAGACACAAAGACAAAACAATACTTGTAGTAATTTTAAAACATCATGTTCATGGATAAATAGGCTATTTTCAAGCGGTATTTTGTTGTTGACTCCCATTTATGTCAACACACTAGTCACACAACATTCCTTTATACAAACATTGACAAAACAAGCAAAAAATAACCCCAAAATCTTTGAATAGCAAAAGAAGGGTTTTGTTTTGTCAACTTCTTATTCTGCTTTGTTATAAACCAGAAGAAAACATAGAAGAAACCTAAATCACCTTTTCCTACTAAAGTTTAAGAATAGTTTTTTTATCATCGTAGTAAAACTTATGGCGTTTATAAACATATTTAAACAATATGCAAAATGGGTCATGTTTCTTTCAAAACATTTCCACTGATACAAGAAGCCACCCTCTGATATAAAAAGCCACCCACTGATATAAAAATATAATCACACTCTGATATAATAAGAAGCCACCCTCTGATATAAGGAGCGATCATCTGACCTTGATCTAAGTGTCCACCACCAAACAGACTAGGCGAACAGAATAGCTTTAACCTCATGTTTACAAAAACTAGAATAGCTGGACACAGGTAAAAGCCATAGCGACAACATCGATAACTGTAATAACTTAAATAAACTTCATTCACGTTTAAGACCTATTATCCCTACCAGTGAACTTTTAAACAACCCAGAACCCTCTACTGTTTAGGATTGTGTAGTGGCTAACAATAGAGTAATGGATCAGCCCCTCTATTAGTTTGATCAATTATTACAAGACTCAGACCTTGTCTAAACCCTCTACGAACTTAACTGTAATTGATATGTATGACCTATTCACCTACTGTTCATACCATCACCATGCATTTACTATATGATCTTTGTATTGTTGTTTAAAGAATTGTCTTTTGCCATAAACATGTATTATTGATTGGTGGGCATTTCACTTACTCCTGTTGCTGATGACAAAATAAAGTGTCGAAACATCAAGTTCTCTGTGTTCAAAATAACACTACTTGTTTATTCCCTTTACATATGTCAGGCTTCACAAGAAGTGAAAATGATTGACAAATTCAGTTATATAGTTTGATTTTTCTACAATAGCCTCAAAATTCTGCTTTATAAGACTATCCCAAAATGTCATTAACTAAGACAAAGTCTAGTATGGAAATACAATTTAAGCTATGTTCATATACAATACATAATACAAACTTCAATCATACTTAAGTGGGCATGTCTTACTGTGACACATAATTCATACTTAAGTGGCCATGTCTTACTGTTACACATAATTCATACTTAAGTGGGCATGTCTTACTGTGACACATAATTCATACTTAAGTGGGCATGTCTTACTGTGACACATAATTCATACTTAAGTGGCCATGTCTTACTGTGACACATAATTCATACTTAAGTGGGCATGTCTTACTGTAACACATAATTCATACTTAAGTGGGCATGTCTTACTGTGACACATAATTCATACTTAAGTGGGCATGTCTTACTGTAACACATAATTCAGATGTGATTGCCATAACTTAGTCCACATGCTATTTGACTTTTACACAAATATTAGGCAATGGAATAAAATTGTAGAAACGTGAATGTATGTGTACTTGTACCGTATAGTCTAGTGAATATACATGTACTTGTACCATATAGTCTAGTGAATATACATGTACTTGTACCATATAGTCTAGTGAATATACATGTACCATATAGTCTAGTGAATATACATCTACTTGTACCATATAGTCTACTGAATATACATGTACTTGTACCATATAGTCTACTGAATATACATGTACTTGTACCATATAGTCTAGTGAATATACATCTACTTGCACCATATAGTCTACTGAATATAAATGTACTTGTACCATATAGTCTAGTGAATATACATGTACTTGTACCATATAGTCTAGTGAATATACATGTACTTGTACCATATATTCTAGTCAATATTAAAGTGTGAACAAATCAATTGTCAGTCAGCCCGTCATTGTACCTACAACCTGCTCCCCTATAATTAAACGATAGGGTTTACAGCTAAAAGGTTATGATACTTGATTATATGATGGTATGTGAGCCTAATAGTCAGCTAAGGAAACCCCCCTCAACATTATGGACAAAAAGTGCCTAACTTTGTTACCATGGCAAGACAAAAGCCAAGCAGACAGCTCTCACCAATCGCATTAGTTTGAATAGATTTGTTTGTTTGATTGGTGTTTAATGTCGTACTCAAGGGTATTTCACTTATATGACAACAGACACAAATACAGAACATCATAAACAAATCTGCTTCCTGTTACCCTTTAGCTCTGTGAAGACCAGGGCAACAGAAAGCAGCCTCTTTTCTCGCCTCTTAAGATCGACCGAGGAAGCTGAGGGAGTATTCTGCGGGGCCATGGCCCATCCGCTCCCTCACGGGGCAGTTTGAATAGAAGGTGAAGAGAACAAACCTGAATCCTCCAGATGTACCAGGGCACTGGGACGCAATGTGCTAGGATTACCAAACATTGGCATGTAATGGTTGTCCATCATTGCCAGCATAGTTACTATCAACTCAAACCACGAGATTCAAAACTCGTTTAATAATTCCCCCAATATCACTCCAAATTGCCGGAGGTATTTCCACTAAGTGATCCTCCTAATGCTAGTAGATGCTCTACTATATATAGTTGGGTTTAACTGAACGCTTGAGAATTCCTCGGGAAAATGTGATCTTATAAATAAAGTAACTGAAAAATCACTGTTATGATCTGTTAGTAAGTTGGTCAAGATATTAGGCAAATGTATATCCAATGTATCTGCCTGCCATAGGGAATACAAACTTAGAAGGTGTTATCCGGAAAAATGAGAATACTGCATGAGAAAAGTATCAAGTTCTCTGGTCCAGTGTTTATATAGCAGATAATATCCATGTAGGCTAGTGTGACAGCTATCAGATGGTGGCCAGGTGTGGTGAAAAGGAGGCCGTGTGCTGGGACTGACACACACTTCTCCACCAGAATGTACACTAGCTTGTGACAGATCCCCACTGTATTAAACAGCCAGTCTCATTACTGTTGTCCACACATCTAACAGGTGGTCATGATTTGAGAGAAGGGAAACTTAGAGCGAGTCACATCCTGAAATTCTATACATTTAACTCTTTTCTTTTGGAAGTCAGAGAATTTATTCAGACTGCAGTAGCTTATCAGCAGCTCACAATGAAGAGTAACATATAAGTGCAAATTTTGAACAAAACAAATTCACCAACTTGATATTTGATGGAGTTAATGCTCAGTGATGGATAACTCCACACCAGTTGATGGTGAACACCGTCACTTTTGCTCAGGTATTTTACAGGTTGATATTAATACCAAATAATATCCGGTTTGATTGATTTGGAGTTTTATGCTTCACTCAACGCATATCCCTTACAATTTCTTGCACCATCCAGTCATAGCTTTGGAATATTCACTGGAGCCAGTATTAAAAAGGATGAGGAACAGTTTGGTTCCCACAAGTCCAATTGTTCAAAAACAATACTGCTGAATTTCACAAATGACTAATATAAACAAAGTTTACCATTCAGTTTGTGAGTTAAAAGCATGGCGAGTTATAACAGGGTTTACACTGTCTATTTAGATTTTACGGTTGCATTCTAATCACGACTACATGTGTTTGCTGGTGGATATAATTGAAGACCCGTGTCCAGGTTAGCTAGATTCATCCATACAAACATGAAACAGTTTAACTCACGCTTGAATTACTTCAACAGTACAAATGCAGTATAAAACTAACTATAAGCTCAGTCAGACTGTCTTCAAATGATCTCATCTCTCCAGCCATACATCCCAGCATTCAGTTAATTTACATACACAGGTCAGGGTTCAAATTCCTTTTCCATTGTTTTCAGTTCACATAAAAATGTACAAACCACAATTCAGAATAAATTTTCCACACTAACCAGTATAAATGTTCTCTCTGGCCAATTTGGACAGACACAAATGTCAGTACCTATTCACGTCTTTTTACATGTATATGAAGATTAAAATCCACACTAGAGAACACATTCTTCATCTGGGGTCTTAAAAGTCTGTAGTGTTGTGTCATTTCTCTGGGATAATGCAAATAAACATTCAAATTAAAGTCCTCCAATGGTGATTCTATATTAACTGTATATTAAAGGAATAGTGTAACAAAAGTTCACAGTTTCTACACAATATAAAGGATGTGGAAAAACCTGTATCCTATCTGATGCACTACGGCTAAGCTAGTGTGGGTAAATGCATGTCAAACTGATGGTGTTACATGTTTACAGTAAACTTCCTGGTACAGTCCTGTTCATACTCAAACAGCCAATGAAATTCACTGACTTTCTTTGCAAACATACTGTCATGTAATGAATGGTGTACTACGTTGTGTAGCTTCTCACATTCACATTATAAATGACTAAGTATGAAGAATTTAGAATTTCAACTGAAAAAAAAATTAGTTTAAAATTGAACAAAAGTGGACTATGTTGCGCTTCAGTTGACTGATCACTAGGATATGTCTGACCTTGTTGGTCTAGAGGCAATCAAGCGGAAAACAAAATAACATGAAGGTCATTGTGGACATTTTAATAACTGGTTCCAGACAATAATTTTACCTACAAACGAGACATGTATTCAGTATACATTCAATCCCTTCCATGCCGTAAAACACAAAATACAGGAAGTATCACATGTCTACTTCATGTGATCTCATCTAGGAAAATATAAGTAGTTTGTACACTAAAGGTTTTTGATATACTCGGGCTTGTAAATGTGTCTGATCCAAAACCATAAGATGTAATGACGATCATCATAAAAAAAAAATTCTGTTAACGGCTTGTATAAAATCGATGTGAATTATCAGTTATTATGAGAAATTACCCACCAATCAGAATTGTCCAAATTATTTACTCCTAATCTAACCAAAAATGGTCATAATGGATATAAAATTTTTTATTTTATTTAAAAAAAAAAAAAAATGTTAATATCCCTGTAATTCCACTTAACAAAAATTTTGTGGCCAAAGTTTAAATAATAAAGATTTATACCATATGAAACAATTATCAGTCATTGAGATTGTCCGAATTAAGTAGGCTACCATTCACAATGATATGCTTCACAAAAGATCATATATTTTTCCAATTACATTAAAAAATTGTTTTTTAACGATACAGTCAACAAAACTGTGCCTTAAATTCAGCTCTTATTTTTGCGTTGATTGTTTGAGATTTAACATCGCAATCAAGGGTATTTCACTTGTATGACAATGGATTGTTCACATCACACTGTTCCTTGCCTTTTTATTGTGGAAAACTGGGAGGAAACCTTGTAAAAACCACCCCTGAGATTGCCAGATATACCGGAGGATCGAAAGATGGACTCAATCCTGTAAACAGTACATCGAAGTAGGATTAGTAAGCACACTCGCAAATTAGTAAGCACACTCACAGCCCTTCTCTACCATATATTGTTTGTTAACTAGACATCTATTATATAAATATTTTTTGTTTTACAAATTGTGAACGAAAATCTTGCAATTATCCCATTTCAAATGTGATCAGTTCCAATGCATCTCATCACTACTCTAATAAACGGTAGCAACTTCATTTTTACATTGAAAAGTCGCCCTGTAAGCATGCAAACAATAGAAATGTATGTCTCTGCTTAGTTAATACTAACCATCAACTATGACATTTTGTAAGAGTAGTTAAGTAGACCAATTTATCTTAGTAAATTATACAGTCCAATGCTGACATGGTCGATGACCTCAATCTGCTAGTCATCTTTTTATAACAGACTTCGCTGAACAAAAGCTACATGATTTTGTTTTTATATGTGGCATCGTAGACTTTTTGTTACATAGAATGCAACTGCTTTGTTAATGTTTTCATTTCATGGTTCAAACAGAAATGGGTCCTCAAACTCCAGAACATTTCCAGAAAAAACTAAGCATTTATTAAAAAATTGTTATCATGTCTTTTTAGCAACTTAATTTGTATCAAATATTTAAACAAAACTATCCTATATAACTATGTTTTACAGGAGATCTTAAAAAATAATATTTGTTTTATTTTTGGAAATAAAATTTCATGGCATGGAAATAAAATGTCAAAGACTGTAGCAACTCTCAATTACCATGATTACCATATTGACAGATACAGTTATATATTCTTTAGGGTTTTTTCTAGTCCATTCGGCAATAAAAGCTAGAGCTGCATCTAGTAAACAAAGATCATCTGCATGTAAACAGATGCACTTCTGCTTCAAACCAAATTAATTCGGGCTCAATTTTGATCCAGATTAGTTCGACAAATTTTCCCACAGTGTATAAACCCAAACATAAGTTTGACTCGTGTGATTTCATGCCGCCCAATAGCTCTTAGAGCCACGTCAGAAAGCTACCTCCACAATTCATCAATGAGATGGATTTATTTTATGGCAAGATAGGTCAAGCTTATCATTGCCAGCTCAAAGAAACAATATGGAGCAGGTCAATAGGCTTTAATGATAACATTTCCCCTCCTGGGCCACCAATCAGTACAAAGTGACAAACTCAGTCTGGTTGATAATATGCTGTTAAACAAGTGTGAAGATTTATATAATGACCCATACACTGACCAATGACCGATTACATGGCTTATACACATTTTGAAAACTATGTTAATCTAATTATACAATTTCTGGATAACCACTTCTTGTTTTGTGATAGAACACAACGTTACGATACATATGCCTGTATCTTCATCAGGTGTAAAATTGACTTAAGAAAAATAGGAGAGGTGAAGCTATATAACAGTATGATAAATTAGTTAAATAAACAAGGTCTTATGTTCTGTTGAACAGTGTGAACTGTTTGAAAATTTACATGGGACTATTTGCTAGGTATGTTTGCTTCCAATCATTTCCATCTGAGCTACTCTACATTAGTCCTACAGCTCTTGGCATCACAAGGTGCTACAACCAGAATCTACTTCTACACAGTTGGCTTGGTATTTTTTTAAAATAGAGTGGTTGTCAGTAGGTAAGATAAAAGCTAGCTAGAACAAATTTGATTGATTGAAATTTTTTTGTTACAGTGGAAGTCAACTTTGATGAATTTCTGCGCCAGGGGCCGTAGCCAAAGATTCTGGCCATACAGACATCAATATTTCACGCATATTCTCGCCCAGGTTATGTGGTGGATACGCAAAATTCCAAAGAAAGTTTGAAAAATGATGATATGGGTAATATATAGATTCCTAAAAAATCTCCAAGACCATTGTATTTACATGTTGAAATATAGGGATAATTGGGGCTTTCTCTTGTACACTGCAGTATTGACAACACTAACCAAAGCAGGTGAGCTAATAAAATTACAATAAACAGTTCAGTTCTCAGCAGGTCACATGGGGAGATTGGGCTCTATATGGACGGAAAAAATGAGTACTGTAGAAATTAACAATAGCATTCTATAAAACAATAGCAGGACCTAAGTGAGAGTTTTTTTTCATTGGCTCAAACTAGTTTAGATGATATGTGCCTCTATTGATGAAAAAGGAGAATAACAGAGACCAGCTTTTGCTCCATTTGATTGATTTACATGTAAACTTGTTTACTGAATCTCATGTGTATTTTAAGACACACCTAGAGACCAACACATAATGTTAGAGCTACAGATGTCTGGGTCCTTTACCAGTGCGCTTAAAACTGTAAAAAGCTATAATCTGTAAAAAGCAGACAGGGGGCCAAATACTTTTGTTTTGTATTGAACTATATTTAAACACCAAATTTTTACCTTTTGTTTTTGCCATTGTAAAACCATAATATTTGTATTTTTTTAAAAATATTTTGTAAAAGCATTTGCAAATGAAATACATTTAAAATATTTCTGTTCAAAATATCCAATGAGATAATTTTTTTAAGTTCTCCCATGTGTAAACCATACAAGTTGCTATCCAACCCCCAGAGATAAGGGTGTGGTCAGTACAGGATTACTATGTAGACATTGCCCAGTCTGCCCAAGTCTACCCAGCAGCAATCTCAATCTTAAAACAAACAAACACAGGTCACAGGTACAGAGGCTACCTTTAACATTGGACAAAATGCACAGACAGTTTAATAAATCTTAGGATAACCTATAATAAATGTCCGATGATTAACTTGATCACATATGTAAACATGTAAGCATGACACAGTACAATCTGCCACAGACAACATGTCTACTGCCATATAATTTTTTTTCTTATTATTCATGTGGAGATGAGTTTTTATGATGACTTAAGTTGATACTCAAGGGTATTTCACTTATATGATGACAGACACAGATACAGAACATCACACACAAATCTGCGTCTCGTTACCCATTAGCTCTGCGAACACCAGGGCAACAGAAAGCAACCTCTTTTCTCGGCTCTTACGATCGACCAAGGAAGCCGAGCGAGTATTCTGCAGGGCCATGGCCCACCCGCCTCCTCACGGGTCAATTTTGTATATGAAAGTATTTATAATAAATATGTTGGAGAGTGCTAGTGTTTGAATTTAAATACATCCCAAATAAAGGCATTCAGTTTGTATTTTATATATCAAGTGTACTTATATGTAAATATTTTCAGAAGTATTTGGACCCATGTCTGGTATCTATCCTGATACTGTTATACAGATTGACAACTGAGTGAACCCACTGTGTGTTAAGACAACATGCTAGTATATTTAATAAACCTATTTACGAGAGTGTTTAGTTACATGGGTATAATTTCACATGAACGGTAGATCAGTTACTCAAAATGAATAAATAAGGCCTGGTTGTAGCAGCTCTGTCAACCAACGATTGCTATGTAGAGTAGCTTCAAATAAAACTATTGGGTAACACAGAGGATAGCCCACCGGAATACAAAGTGTACATAAAGACTTACCCATTTCACTGCCAGTCAAACACAAATAATCAGATTTTAAACCACTACCCATATTGTAAAAAAAAAATCCTGTGATCAAATTTGCTTCTTATTTTTTAGGTACAGTAATCTACACTTCTACACTTGAGGTAAACATATGAGGTTTAATTATCCTGTCCAAATACTCAAATTCATTGACAAATTGTCGGATAAATGTCCCATATATTAGAGGTGACAAATACATGAAACTGGATCTTGCCAGACGAGTGAAAAATATTTAAGAAACACTTCCGGATTTCAAATACATATAGGTCACACCTGTAGTTCAGATGTTCAGAGTCTACATAATAAATCAGGGTTAACATTTAGTTTGCAGTGTTATACATACACCAACCGATGTTATGCCATCCGTCATGTGACACCCCACCTTTGGATTGATTGACTGGTTGGTGTTTTATGCCACGCTTAAGGATATTTCAAGTTTATGACGGAGGTGTATTTCAACAATAATTGACACTAGCACAGCCATAATGTTAGAAATGAATTTTCCTCTAGTAAATACAGCATTGCTACTCTTCAAACGAACTGCCTGTAAATGTGTGCAATGTGTCAAAACAAAAATTAACAGCGTGCTGATTTAGTTTTTATCAAATTTGCTTGCATTTTAAAATATAAATATGTCTGTGTTCACCACAGATAACACTGTCCTACAATTTTTGTGAATAGTTCATAACTGTTATTGACCAGAAAACTGAGGTGCATATTATCGAAGTGAGTGTGGGTTAAATGCCCCAGAAAACTGAGATTTATCGCTAAATTATCGGCCCAGACAAACTGTGGATGAAAGGGCCAGATATTAAGGGATAGAAGCCCAGATCAATTGAGGATAGAGGCCCTGACCAAGATAGTGTTATAGGCCCAGATCAATTGAGGATAGAGGCCCTGACCAAGATAGTGTTATAGGCCCAGAACAATTGAGGATAGAGGCCCAGACCAAGATAGTGTTATAGGCCCAGAACAATTGAGGATAGAGGCCCTGACCAAGATAGTGTTATAGGACCAGATCAATTGAGGATAGAGGCCCTGACCAAGATAGTGTTATAGGCCCAGATCAATTGAGGATAGAGGCCCCGACCAAGATAGTGTTATAGGCCCAGATCAATTGACGATAAAGGCCCTGACCAAGATAGTGTTATAGGCCCAGATCAATTGAGGATAGAGGCCCCGACCAAGATAGTTTTATAGGCCCATTGATACAAAGCTTAACAGAAATACATGTACAGCAAAATTATGTTCACTGAAACAACATCAGTAATAAGAAACTGGAAAACAACTGAACATTTACCATTCATTGTAATGCATACTGTCTAAAAATAGTAGCCTCATTTCTAATCCATGCTGGGGAGAACCTTTTGTGTTGGGCTGAATAAACACACATACCATAACATTTTGAGTTGGGCTGAATAAACACACATACCATAACATTTTGAGTT
>JARFOD010149792.1:0-26577 GCA_031763545.1 Mopalia muscosa | reverse complement strand
CCAGCGTATAGGGTACAGTCAGCATGGGCTACTGTAAGCCGATGGCTGGGTATACGAACGTACTACCATTGCAGCTTTCTTTTATTGTGTGAAGATCATTCGAAACATTACAATTAACGATGCAATCTTTGTACGTTTATATATTCTCCATATTATGATCGACATTGAGGATCATGACACACTTTTAGAAACAATGGTACTTCCAGGACTTCTTACAAAAGCTGGAACCATCTGTATAGAACCCTATCGGCAAAAACAGTTGTTTCGAAAAGATGGAACCATAACGACAAAACCAACTATTTGATATAATGCTATTAGGAAGGGAGAAATACTTGGAACAGTTGCTACGATGGTTCCGGGCCGTGGCTCAGTGGTAGCGAATTTGCTTCCTGAACTGAACATGCTTCGCTTTACCGTTCACTGGTTCTAGTCCGCCTTTCGACCATCAGGTATATGAGCTAGTCACATGTTGTGGCTCTGACAATCGCGGGGGTGGTTTTTACGGGGTTTCTTCCCGGTTTTCGACCGTAATAAGGCTGTGTACATTGTGAAGTGGACAATCCGTCGTCATATAAGTGAAATCCCTTAAGTACGGCGTTAAACACCAATTAAACAAACAAACAAACGATGGTTCCGACAGAACCGCTAAATGTTCAACCAGAGCCATGACTGCAAAAATATGAAAGGGTTCCATTAGAGACATATCTCTTCCAAGAGTGCAGAGTAAATTATAGTAACAACTCCAAAGAAAGATAATGCCGGCAGAAATTATACTATTTGGTTTATAAAGAATTTCATCCATAATGAGTGCAATTTAAGATAAGTAGCCAAATGTTTGTCTCCCTTTAAGTCATTCAGTACAAACATTGCTTCAAATGATAAATAATCAACATTTTAATTACAAAGATTAACAGAACATTTCAACATGTATACACTGGTTAATCAACTATATGCATAAAGCCTTACAATCATATGAACGAAAAATTCTACTATTTTTACGATATAGTTGTGTGCTATTCATATCAATGGATTTGTGTTTCGATCTGTACAAGGTCTTGGTTCTAAGTAGCAGGCATATTCATCAATATGTTTATACCGAATATTTAAAAATTTGAAGAAATTCGAGTATTACCTGTGAATAATGTTTCTAGATGACCGTGAACATAATAACAGTTCTAGACAGCCAAAACGGTTCCCTATCTTGAAATTATTTATATTGAAACCTTGACTTTTACCGCAACCCACAGTTTTGCATGCAAGTGGGTCTACTATATTCAACCATGTTCTTCGTCGAGTTGACCATGTGTACATGGATGTTTGACGGATAAAACAACGAACAGAATTAAAAGAATTAGGACTGTCACATTTTCTAATCGGATCTTTGTCAAGGTCAATTAGCGGAATCTTAAGAAACATTCTCCGAAAGAATTGTTGCAGAAAGTTTGTTTTTCCCTTAGAAGTTGGAGCATGTTTTTGTTGGGGAATTTGCTCTCCCTTAATCTAGATCAATACAGGGCTAAGGGGCTCTCTCAATGGCCGCTGCATATTCGGCGACATTGTGCGATTTCTAATCTAAATAAAGACTAGAGGTATTGGACCCAGGGGCAGGAATAAACAATTTACCACACTTTTGACCTTGATCACTTCACATAGAGCCCCCCTAGCCTCCCATTCTCTCCCTAAAATCCCGACCTTTCTCTCCGTATACCGTGATTCCCTTTAATTCTTGATGACAGTTAAATAACAATTTCAATCAATTTACAATCATCATTTCTTCAGGAGAATTCAAAAAATCTTAATAAAGAAACATGCTTATCTTGTCGAATCTCGGATTTGTGACTTGTTTTACATGTTCTCTCACCCTCTCTGTCCCTCCATTGGTCTGGTCTACATCTTTCCAATTTTGTCAAATAAATTGCAAGAAACTATGTATTAGTAATCGTTATTTTTACTCCCTCTAACCGGCTGGGAACGTGGATAGGTTTCTTCCCGGTTTTCCACCTTAATTAGACAAGGGGCAGGATGAAGTGGACAATCCGCCGTCATATGAGTGAAATACCCTTGAGTCCGACGTTAGACCCCAATCAAACAAACAAACAGATCAGAATGGTGCTAAATACTTAACTAACCTTACTCATTCGCTCGTTATGTACTGTTATGTACTCGCTCATTCACTCACTCACCCACCCACTCACACTCTCACTCACTCACTCCCCTCATTTACTCACTCCTCTCACTCACTTACTCACTCCTATACTATTGCTTTTTATTTATTTACTTTTCATATTTTATAAATTAAATTATAATTTAGTATTTAGATTTAAACATCCATCTCCCACCGTCGCTGTACACACATTTTCCCGATGATTTTTGGGAATTGTGCGTGTAACCCTACAACGGCAAATTAAACTCATCCTGCTTTTATAAATTAGAAGTCTATAATCCGTAAATAATGGGTACACCATTCTTGGGCATGGTTGATTGACTCGTCAATGTAAAGTCATTAAGATGTCTAGAGTTTTTATTAAAAGTACAATATTATTGCAATGACGAATACGTGGACCATCAGTTCAGAATATCGCTCTATCCTTTCACAGAAAAACAAATGTATTTATCTTTAAAAAAGAGAAATACTTGGGATATTAATTATTGTGCTGTATGTATCGTAGTTTGTCATCTAAATTGTGAATGTTGGTACTTAATTGTCACCTGCAAAAAGAATGCATGTGCATCTGAAGTGTCAATGTCCTTATTTGTTCTCGCAGGAAGTGTGACAGAATCCCAACTTGATTTTCTCCTGAAGTGTTAATGTATGTACTCGTTTGTCACCTGACGTAGAAATACCCGTTCTGTAACCTGCAATTTGAAGCTTAAACTTGTTTCACCTATACTATTAATATTTGATTTGTTTTCCATCCGAAGTGATAATGTTCGCATTGGTTTGTCGCCTGAAGTGTCAAAGTTCGTATTCATTAATCACTTGACGTGGTAATGTCGGTACTTGTTTGTCACCTGCAATTTGAATGTTTGTACTTGTAAGCCATCTGGAATGTGAATGTATCTACTTAGTTTGTCTCCTAAATTGTGAATAGGCTAACTTGTCTATCGCATAAAGTGTAAATATTCGTTAGCTACTTGCAAATTAAATGCTGTTAATCGTACCGGTACCTAACCTTAAGTATGAATGTCCGCATTTAATTTGTAACCTGAATTGAGAATGTTTGTAATTGTGTCAAGTGAAGTGTCAATATTCTTATGCTTTTGTCATGAGAGTTGTGGATGTCAGTCCTTTTTTCACTGAATTTCGGCTGTTCTTAGTGGTTTGTCAGCTGAAGGGCTAGTGTCACTCTTTGTTTGTCACTTTGTACTTTTTTCACCTACAATGTTCGTACTTGCCTGTTACCTGAAATATGAATGTTCGCACACGCCTTGTCACCTGATGTGTGAATGTTCCACTTGCCTTATCGGCTGAAATCTCAATATTCGCAGTTGCCTTTTCAGCTCGAATCTGAATATTCGTACTTACCTTGTCACCTGAAGTATGAATGTTCGCTTCGCCTTGTCATCTGAAATCTAATTATTTGCACCGAATTATGCATGTTCGCTTCGCATTGTCACCTGAAGTATGAATATTGGCTTCGCCTTGTCACCTAAATTATGAATATTCAGACTTGCCTTGTCACCTGAAGTATGAATGTTTAGGCTTGCCTTTCCACCTGAAGTATGAATGTTGGCACTTGCATTGTCACCTGAAGTCTGAATGTTCCACTTGCCTTGTCACCTGAAGTCTGAATGTTCCACTTGCCTTGTCACCTGACGTATGCATGTTCCACTTGCCTTGTCACCTGACGTATGGATGTTCGCATTTGTCTTGCCACCTGAAGTATGAATATTCGTACTTGCCTTGTCACCTGATGTGTGAATGTTTACACTTGCCTCGCAACTTTAAGTATGAATATTCGCACTTCCGTATTTGTCTTACCACCGTAAGTATGAATATTCGCACTTGCATTGTCTCCTGAAGTATGAATGTTCACTTCGCCTTGTCGCCTAAAGTATGCCTTACCACCTGAAGTACAAATGTTCCATTTACCTTGCCACCTGAAGTATGAATTTCCGAACTTGTCTTATCAACTGAAGTGTCAAGTGCGTAAAAATGTGCATAGTATTTCTCGGCATAGCCTCTTGTTTATTCCACTGTATTCTCTAATACAATCTTATTCCTTTTAAGGGATAAGAAATTCCCATTTCGGATAATAACAATACTTTAATACTTTAACATTTTCGCTAACTAGTTTATAAGTGAAATACTTACTCAAATGAACTGAAAAGCACTCATAACTTGTTGTACCAATGTTGCTCAGTTATTTTTTCTCGCCTGGGAGTGGATTGGCTGAGGAAAACACTTTTATTGAAAGAAGAGGGTTTCACGCCGAGGGTGCGTTTTTAAGTTAAAATAAAATGAACCTTCTATACTGGGCCAAGAAAGAATGTTGTATTGAATTATTTGTAGAGACAAATTATCTCCCTTGTTCTGATCAGGGTTCTTTTCGGAAATAGGCTATCTAGCGCGCTATCTCTAAAGCTTACAGTCAATATATATGATATCGGATATAGAGTCGAAGCATAACCATAAATAGGAAACTTGGAAATTATATTTTACTTATATTGACACCGCTGCCGTATTAGTGAAATAATAATAAAGTACAGCTTAAATCATTAATCGAACCAAACCAGCATGTATATAAAAAAACAATGTGTTTTTATTTTAGACCAGTATACATTGTAACAACCTTAAGATCGTCTAAGATTCTTCACTCCGCGTACTTTTTTATATTTTTTCTTGTAAGATATTCATTGTTATGGCATTCTCATTTTGATGCTGAACTGTCTTGTAACACAACTGTTGGTTTACCGCTTACAGATTGAATATTTAAAAGTAGTCCCAACATTGGAAAAATCTTCATTAGCAACGCGTTTCCATTATGAGTTGGGTGATAAATGGCAAAGAACTCGAGACATAAACACAGTTTTTGTCTATTCACTGATCAGAAATACAAAAGCGTACAGAGAACAACTTTCGATTTTACCACCTATATACCTCTCTGCTAGACAATGGTTGAGCGGCCGTCGAGAGTAGGTCGATAAAGTTTCTTTTTGGCATTGGCCTGCAAGGTCAGAGTCGCTGTTGTTTTATTTGTAGAACATGAAATGAGCGGCGGGTTTCCACTGTATCTGATACTCTAGCCTGTTGTCTTTCTCTTTTGTTTGCTGCGAGCACACTAGGAAATGCAAACACAGTTTCTTCCTGGTTGGGATTTGTATGTTGAATTTGTTTGGCTACCTGCAAATATTGGCCCATTGTTTCAGCAAATAACACAACAATTTGAATTCCCTTGTCGCGAAGAGATTTTCGTTGTTACCTCTAATGATACGGCCGCGTAGGGATTGGAGGGCTGAGCACGTTCGGCGGACCTCAAGGTCGCGATCAGGCCGATCGTAGCTCGCTAATCCAAAACCGCGGAAGTAAGAGGCCCAAATCTTTTCCTCCCTTCTTCATCTGGAATGGGGACACATTAACCGAATCTAGGGCTCCTAGACCTAGAAAATGAAAAAAACCCAACCAGCCACAACAAAGAAATGCCTCACAGGTGAACAGGCAGAGATACGAGATTTCTCCGAGCAACGCAATCGCATTCTACCCCAAAATTTTATTGATATCCCGCCTGGAGTTTTTAAATTCTTCACCCTATATCTTTATCATATTGATCTATATACATTCAAATAAGATACTTTTCATTTCTATCGTAATTCTCTTTGTCGACTTCAATGAAGAGCAATAATCTGGGTGGAAAAATAATTGAATGGGATTCTGATTTCCCGTTTTGATTCTTAAGACACTTCCTTAAATGAAATCTGTTATATATTTATGGATCACAGGTAAACCCAAATTTGTATCTCTACTGTTTAATACATACTTCAAATAAATTATAAATAAAAACAGCAATAGCCGTATCTACACCATGGCCATCAACACAAACTGTGACAGTACCAACACTACCACATCCACTACCAATGTTGCGTTGACCACCAAACCAACCACCACCAGCACAACCACCACCACTCACCACCTCAGCCACCGTCACACCACTTGTACAACCAGTCACTGCGTTTCCACGCTATACATATTTTTGTTATAACGACATTAGTGACGCAATATTGATTTCCACAATACTAATATTCGGTACAATTTAATGTGGTATGACTGACAGAGTAGTGTGGTATGACTGACAGAGTGGTGTGTATCGCCGTGCTTTACGGTATTTGAGTCATTTGACGGCAATTCAATCAAACATTCAAAGACCAAATAAGTACAAAAAGAAAAAAATATTGTTTGTTTGATCTGGATTTAGCCCGGTACTTAAGGTAAATTCACTCATATGACGGTGTGCTAGCCAAATGGTTGAAGGAACACCCTCGACGCCACAGGTAACAAACAAGAATAAGATAGGACAATACAGTCATCAGAGGACTTGACAAAAAGGCATGCACCACCGCTGTATGTTGCCCTTTAGCTCTGAGGGCAATATGGAGCTACCACTCACTCAAAAAATATGAAGTGTTTGTTTAGTTAGAATTTCAGTTTTTCCTCTTGCTTAATCAAAGCGGCAGAACTACATGCTCCTGACATTTTGCCACAACTCATATTTAGTATACAGGCCCAAAATTGTTTTGTTATAAAAAAATTTACCCCCCCCCCCCCCCCCCCAAATCTTCTTCTCTTTTTCGCCTGTTCCATAGTTATTCTTCGATAGTATCGGCTTTCGAAGGTTACCATCTCCGGAGGTATATGATGGCCATGCATGATGTTAGTTAAGTATCTCGTTCCAAAATGATCTTCAAAAACACAGAAGTAAAATCTGTAACACAAAGTTTTCTGTTGACAACAAGGCGGCTAGTCAACACCTTCAGCCAAGGTATTGACGGGTAATGATTTAAAATTAAATGGGGACACAAGGAACCATTTTGTTAGGCAAAGTCGAAAACCAGAAAAACTTGTTTAAAATGAAAACGAAACTGGATCAAATTTAAGATCTCCAGTTAAGGTGTAGACTAAAATAGAATGTCAAGACAAACCGTAAACTGTCCACTAAAGCCCAGTTATTTTACAGAATTGACTGACAAATATGAAAAGAATTCCCAGTATATACTTTAAATGTTGTGATGATATCATTGACAAAACGACAACGTCAATTAAAAAAAACTATAGTCCATAACGAAGAACTTCATTTCACTAAAAAAAAACTGTAGATCCACTATGGGAATAGCAGAAAAATAAAACCAGCAAACGCTGGCAAATTTATAATTTTTGAAAAAAAAAATTACAACAAAAAGAAATGTGATATAGCAAGCAAGATAGACTTTCTCGCAACTAATAGTCCGCTATCTAAAAGGCTGCACGATGATCCTCTGCTAAGGTTAGCGCTCTATTGTGGGTCCGCCCTGGATAAAATACACAGGCTCACGTTTAAACCTCTTCGTGCTTTGTTTCAATACGAATTTGTGAGCCTCGCTTATTGAGCCTTCCCTGTTAAACAGAAGGCAAAACAAAGCAATATATGGCCTTAGATTCGAGAAGTCTTTCCCAAACATCACTGGCTTAGGAATAAAAATACTCTGAACTTGGCCCAAATAATAGATGCTTCGTGAGACAAGCTTTTTTTCTTTAACCGTGGATTTTATCGACACAAGTTTTATTTATTGAAAATTGAATATTAAATAAATCAATTGAGCCAGAAATATAGAAAACTCTCTATCCGGATCTTGAGCTCTGGAGACCCGGGCCATGACAGTTTATATCATCAATTCCAGGAAGGTGTACTCCCAATATGGTCACGTGTTGTCTTCAGACAACAAGTCAGAAAACCGAGGCACTGTGGGTGGTCATTTTCAAAGACAACGATTCATGCTGGTTATGTTTTCTTAGCATAAATAAAGCAATAATTACAGACAAACGCATCAGTCCTCGTATTCACGTAGCTTGGACACCTATAATAATGCTCATTTTATAAATTTATATTCGAACAGCTAATTGAGCGGGAAATATTTCACGTGTAGTGTCAGATATTTAGTCTCATCCGATATTGAATGTGTGATGAAGTTTGTTCTGCCTTTAAGCATAAAAAGATGTCACCTCAGCTAATGTAATCGCAATTTAAAGGCTGTTTAAATAATAATTTGCTGCTGGAAAACTTTTACAATCGGTCATTATGAATATTCTTTTCGATAAGGGCCTGTGGTAACTAACTACATATTACTTGCTGTATTAGAGTAAATAATCCCGCAAAAGATCGGTCCACGGATCAGTTGCGTTTTAATTAACAGCAAAGAAAATTTAGTTGGATAGAGGCGAGTTTTGTCGGGATTAATCACTGACTGTCGCTAGTCCTCATGAGTTTTCTGCCGTATTCAGGAAGCCCATATACTATGTCAAAAATAGCAGATTGATGCGCTGTTTACGACTGTGCACTCTGAGGCGGACAGAGATATTTCGGATATAAGGAGAGTTAGTTATCAATGTCGGTGAGAAAACAGGAATAAACTTTTTAAGAACTCCACGATTCTCCTTCATGTTCACGTATGTACTCATGTAGAGCAAACGTCGTAAACTTGAGGCAACCGTTTTGAAAACTCGACAGTTGAATGAGTAACCAATTGAGCAACGGCACTGTCTTGCGAAACGATTGATTGGTCATGCGTTTTTTGGCCATTCTTTTGTGATGACGATGTACTTCCAAAGACTCGATCACACACCTATAAATTCACTGCTTTGAACGCACAGAAAATGAACACCCTACATGCGACGCATGTATTTAACAACATCGTATATAATTGACTGTATATACAATTCACCGAGATACGTATTCACAACTAGATAGTATATAAATTGAAATAACACAAATAAATCGTATATTTGATTAAATAAACAAGTTTATTCTTCAGTATTAATATTGTTCATATTTCCACAAAATGGTCGATGTTTCTATACAGAAATTTGTACAATACGCTGTTACGTTGTGACTAGTTTTTACATTACAAAAGTAATTCCCTCGGCACACCATTGACGAGATTCGAGAAAAAAATATAACAGCCTATATTTCGATGGACAATTTCAAAGTTTCTGGATTTGAGAAAAAGGCACATAAAGGGCACTGGAACAAGGCGCTTGGGATTTTCCCAGCTGATTTATAGCACTATATAGAATTATATAAATTAACAACAACAACAACACTATCTTGGGAGAAATGTCATGAAGCTAAATCATCGTATAATGAAGCGAAGGATTTTGTAAGTTTTGGCCAAGGTTTATAACATTTACTTGAAGTTTGATTGATTATCTGAAAGGATTGGTACATATTTCGTTGTTTGATAGAAACCAAAATAAACCGAATTTGTAAGCTGGTTAAGAAAGTTTATATTTCTTAACTGGCAGCCTGAAAAAGCAAATTTGTAGCAGTCTCTGATCCCAGTGTAAGAAAACAGTTCAGAAAAAAAACAATTCTAATCATTGCACTGAATTAAGAAGTATTTTCATCATTGAAGAAAAATGAACACAAAAGGTAGGTGCTTTGTCAGTGTCAGCTTTAACAATAAGACTGATGTCGTTGGATAGATTAAATAATGTCAGATATATAACATACATGCATGAACGAAAAAATCAACAGAAGTACGTATGCCATGCATGCAAAAAAAAAAGAAAATATAAGCACAAAAGTAAATAGTTGTTCCAACCGCAACCAGCACGGCGGAAAATAACAAAAAAACATCTTTTTTAATTTAGGGTTATAGATATAATAGCGCTACCATCAAAACGATTGGTATGTATATATATTTATATTGGTGTGAAAGTCACGGACCTCAAGTCTCTATCGGTTAAATGTCTCTTATAGTAGAAATAAATCTGGGCACTCGGCCCTACGGGGTGAGCATCAACTCAGCATTTCTCCCACATCTGTCGCTCGGGACCGGCCAACACAAGCGCTCAGGAAGAGGGATGCCTCAATAGGGTTCTGATACTCTTTCCCACATACCCTGTCCCATACACACTGCAGTCACTGGGGAAGGTCAAACGGTAGTCCAGTAAGGTGACGATTAAAAGGTACAGACTATTTGCATAGCACGATGAGCACACCCGTCCAGCGGGTAGACCCATACAAAAATATATGCATTTCAATGTCAACATTGTTAAATAAAGTCGATGGAATTTGCCATTAAAATGGTTTCCACGTACTCTGCCGTTTGCTTTTCACAGGTGTAGGAACACTCGGGCTATGTTAAATTCATACTTTCCTGTCTCGGAATGGAAGTTCTTCACAGGTATCGTGAATGTTTAGGTTTTACCCCCGCAGATCAGATGTGTCTCTTCATATGTAAAGACAAATGGTCGCTTCTTGAAAACGCCCGTTCACACAAATGGCACTGGAACGGTCGGTCTCCAGTGTGCTTTCTGTAGTGGCGCGTCAGTTCGTCGGATCGAGCAAACTTCCATCCGCAACCCTTCCAGTTACAATGGTATGGTTTCTCCCCTGTGTGCGTCCGAAGGTGAGCTTTGAGATGGGAACTTTTGGTGTAGGTCTTTTGGCAGCCGGGGTGCGTGCATGTATGATTTGTCTGGCGTTTACGGCCCCATGTTCGCCGGCCCCTTCTCTTGGGCTGTGGGGCGTCTACAGTAGACTGCGGGAGAAGAAGATCAACCAGTTGCGGGGAAGACGGTGGCGTTATCATCTGTATTGGGACTTGGTGTACCATATGGTTCTGTGGATGGTGGGCCATCTTCGCCATTAAATGATGTTGCATTAGCATTTGTTGTGTTTGTTGTGGGTGTGGATGCTGGGGTCGATGGACGTGCATCATGCCCATAGCGTGCCGGTAATCTCGGGCCATCATCGTCTTGTCATCGTGAAGCTCTGGTGAGGAGGGTGGGGAAATATGACCGGGTATATAATGCATATGTGAACGTCCAGCTGGGACAATAGTCATCATTCCACTGTAAGAAGCACAGTTATTTACTGGCGGAAATTCCTGTTTAGGTACAACGGCTTTGTATTCTGGGGCTTTCACTGTCACTTGTGGCTGTTGGTCAACTACCATATGATTCATGTTATTGTCCAGTTTTATATCAGGAATATCAAGAAATGTCGAATGAAAGTCTGGTAAAGGCTCGCTGGTAAGCCCTGGTTCTTGTTTCACTTTAAGACCAGCGTCTTCAGGGTACATGTTATTGTCTACAGTGTTTGTAAGAATAAAGTCCAAATCGAGAAGATCATCGTAGCATTCGCGAGGGAGTTGATCCCCTGACTCGCTGTGGATTTGTGATTGCGGTGAAGGTATGGATGGACTGGACATACTTCCATTCATCCCCGGAGGTGTCATACAACCGTTTGCCAGAACAGAACTGATAGATCTGCCGCTGCTATGGTTGTAGGTACCGTTGGAATGCATCACAGGTACCTCGGATTGTGAAATCATTTGCACAATACTGCTCTCGTATGGATTGTTGTCCGTGTAAAGAAAATTCTCCACTTCCTGCCATGGCTGTAATAAGAAAATGGGAAGATTAAAAATTTTGAAAACAAATTAACATAAATAAACAGACAAAAATAGTCCAATAATATAAACAAGGTGATAATAAATTTAGGATCTGTAACTTGCCTCAATAGTGGTTGTCAACAGCGGTAAACAGACTTGCCATGAATACATTTTGACACGGCACACTTGTATGATATCGTTAATAATCAGCAGAATTATAGGTATTTACAGCAATGCTATCTAGTTAAGTTAATTAGGCCCGTGTAAGAGGATAAAAATGTTGTGGCCGTCAGTACGAGATGATCAAGGTCAGTAACGAGCCGTGGAGCTTGATAGCCTTTATCCTCTCATCAAATGATTGCTCGGATTTATAGCCGGTCTTTCTTTTTATACTCTATGGGTATTTTACCCACGGTCAGACAATAACTCAAAAATACAAAGTCGAGTGGAAAGATGTGCTATTATAAACTTGCAACATAGGCTTACAGGTTCAGACAGAAAAACTATTTTCTTTTATTCGGATTTTTTATTTTTTTTGGTCGAACGGTCAAATATTTCAGTTCTCGCCGACTAACAATAGCCGGATAATAAAATAGCACAAAAGAACACTGATATAGTGCCTGACCAAGCAAGGAATGTACGGTCAACTTTAATGAATTGTCCGAAAAATAATGAAGTCAGACTTCAATGAACATGGCCTAAATCGGTAGACAACATACTACTACTAATCGAATGAATAAAACTACTGAACCCTAACTGACCACTACTATGTAAAGACTGTATTGAATGGCCGGATTGACCACAAGTGACCGATAGTGTCTGCCACTGTTGACAACCGAGGCAGTTTGAGGACAAGTGGCTACAAGTGCGTCACCTTAAGTTCACATTGTATACACATAGGCACTATTATTTTAAAGTTTCCTTTCCCAGGTACCGTTGTCATAACTGCGTGAGACAGAATCTAATTTACTTTAAACTAGTTCTAAAGGGACAGTTGGTTTAAACTGCTCTCATAATAGTTTCTCCGCGAAACTTGAACAATACATTGCATTCAATGTTAATTCATATGCATATATAACTATAGTTGGGGAGGCCTTAGACAATATTTCGTTGTTATTTATAATTTAAAAAAACAGCGTTTAATAATAGAATTAGCAAAATAAGATTGATTACTAGGCGATACTTTCGCTATCAAGCATTTATCAATGCAAAAACATAACAGCAACGTCTTATCTTGCTTTAGAAAAAAGTATACATTTATAACCAATACCATGCTAATCATTTTGAAAATTTAAAACAATTAAAATCTATAAATAAATAAATTAATATATGCAACAAATTGCATAAGACTATGCAACCGTTTGAGATACTTACAGTTTGCATCTCCGTGGACTCTTCGTATTTCGACATCAGTGATGAATGGTTAGTATACGTATTTGCAGCTGTCAACATTGGGTCAACAGCATGGGCCATTTCGTTGTTTTGGTATATTAAATCCTATCCTTGTATTCACTTGAATGGTAAATCTCCAATATTATTCCACGAGTTGCCCTGTCTCCGTGTTTTCACTACTCTGCTTCAACAAAACACACCGCTATAGTTTATTACTGCCGTATTTACCTCCAAAGCTCTCGTGCTCTGCCGAGCGGCCAGACTGTCTTTTGATTGGCCTAGGCTAGCTCGATTTCTCAATATGGCTCGTTGTCTACCTTATTTGGGGCAGTTATTTTTGGTTCGGTATATATACTACCACGTAGATCGCATAGCTATCGCAGTTAGGCGCAGTGAACGGCCGAGTTAAGTAGGTCCGCTTCCCTGTCTCATGTACAAGTAACTATAGCGAATACAATAAACAAATAGCTAGCCGGGTAAGCGACATTAGTCATCCCTGTACATCGAGACGTGGGAGCGTGTTTTATAAAATGTCAACAGACAGCGTTAATACCTAACGTTTCTCGAACATTCGCTTACAATTAACCATCTCACGAGTTTTCTAAACCAACCAAAAAGAGTCGGAAGGTCAATTTGTCTACTTGTTTAAATCCAAGTTGGTGTAGTCGTCAGTTATTTTCCCCTCTGCTCTATTTATAGGAATGCTATATATACATAGAAGTTGTTGCATCTAACTTTTTGTTATCAACTTCTCCACGCTATGACGGACATCGCAGCAATTTGATTTTATTATAATCTAACAATTATAGTTATTAGCTGCACTGTTTATATTGCTGCATGCTGCACTGATAGATCTACACTGAGATTTTTTTTGTTATTACTAAATAATTACCACTGAACTGCAAAAGTACAGTCTGGTGACCGGTAGATTTTAGTACATATATTAAATACTCCCGAATGGTATATACAATGTTTTGCTACTGGTAGCATATTATCAACGTAAAGATCCAGTTAACATATTTATGCAACATGCAAGTTTACTAATATTAAAACAAAAATTTGGGACAGTTTTTTTTTTACATATAAATAAATGCACGTATTTAATATATCTTTTTAGTTATGCTGAATACGCATTATTGTAAAACATATAGACTTTAAATAATTAATAACAAGGGAAACAAAAAACACACAAATAAACAAACAAATAAATGTGCACTCTACGTAAAGGCAGTGAGAAGGCAGCCCCTTTACGCTTAAGACTTAATTTGTACACTCCGGATTTTTTAAAAATATAATATTAACCATTGCTAGCAATAAATATACTCAGTATTTGAGATGCAGTTTATTATGGTTCAAGGATGTGTTTTTTTTTTATATTTATAAATATCTTTTCTTATCGATATACGTTTTTTCTCCTATTTTTACGGCGAGTGTGTCAGAATTAGCAGATATCTAAAGACTAAGATAAAATCAGTATAAATAGAGGTATGAAAATACCACCTTGGGGTACGCATAATTTGAGCACAACTATAAAGCTTTCTATGTGGGGTTCAGCTGAACTATTACAAAATATGCAATAATATAAATATCGCCTCTAATATAATTAGCTCTGTGCTTACAACCGTGAATAAGTTTCTTAACAAGTACTTTGTTGAATTTACCAGATGTGTTGTCACTTTAATATATATCAAAAGCGAAAGCAGGCACTATTTAGAAAAGTGTGATGAAAGGAATAACTTGTAAAACATCATTTAGAACTATTTGCAACAAAGTCTTGGCTAGTGAACAAAAATCATGCCATAGGGCGATTTCACAACGAATGTTGTTGATAATTAATAACAGAGATCGTTTCAATTAAAATATGTTATTTCTAAAAAAGCGTCTTAAATGATATTAAATAAAATAAATTTCAAAAAAAATTAGTGTTAAACAAAATTTAACATTTTATTGGATTTACCTTTTTCTTTTTTTTTTTCCTTTGCAAGTTCGCACATTTTTTTCTGTTTCTATATTTATCTAAATGTATATTAGTACAGCTTCGACCTGAGTTCATTACCATGCCTTTCGAAATCTGATATATTTGTCTTTATCCTTAATTACATGGATGTGAATTAGATGATTAGAGTCTGATTTTTTTTAGCACAGGACGAAGGTCGCGTGAATGCAAATCAGATTGTAAACGAGAGATCCTGGCTTGATTGGAGCAATGACGAAGCTTAAAGGTTTTGGAGATGCAGATGACAGCGCGTCCCTTAATCCGTCAAAGGAAGAATGCCCATCAAACTGGAACCACTGAAGGTTCAATGTTTGGTGATCCAGGGGAGTCCAGCCCGGCACTTCGCGGCTTGGCCTTGGCCTCAAATGCTCGCTAATTCGCCTGTGGGCAAACACTGCTCAATGCAAGCATCAAATACTAACAATTCTACATTTTTTAAGAAAAGTGGAATTTTATGAATGAAACCGTTAGAGTTTTATTGCTTAAAATTTTGTTTCTATCTGAGAATTTTTTTTATATAGTTTCTATGTAATACCTGAGATGAGTATGTAGACATACTCATCCCATGTAATACATACAAATGTTACCTAAATTATATTGTTATTTTGCTGGTAAATGTCCTCGGCGATAAGTTGATTAGAAACTACATATTTCAAATTGTCAGATAATATTGTATAAATCTATAGCTATTCAGACTGATGACAAATTACATGTATGAATAAATTTAGTTTAACGTGAATCTGTGCAATGATTTGTGTAGCACGTGAATTGGATACTCTCCCGAGATATATATACACTTTTGAAACGTTGCACATTGCCTGTTCAGACCAGTTATAACTGTATAAGGCTGTATGTATCAATATGCCGAAGTTGTTTGATCTTGTTTAAATCGGAAAACACAATAAGTGGATAGAATACGTGCAAGTAAGACAGACGAAGATCGTAAAATTCAGTTCTTTAAGCGTCTATGCCTGTTTCTTTTTGTGTGCGGTGTTCCTGTTTTAAAAGTTTCGGTTTTTTTTATGTATCTAATAGTCTCTTTTACTTATGTTCGTTTTAAAATGTTGACCGGAAGACCATCCCGGCGCAAGAATTTTTATTCAAGTCACAAACCATTTCGGTACATAATGCGTAGGGGGAGCGCTAACTTCAAAACCTTTTATTCCTTTTTTGTTTTCATTGTGGGTGATTTACAGGTATAGCTAAAAGTACTAAAGTCAGTTCAAATTGTGGCGAGCCACTTATGCTGAAGGGCTCGGCAAACAATTGTCAGATTTCGAGTAATGAAGACCGGTTGTTGGACTGCCTGTGATCCGCTGGTGTTCTGAGGGATAAAGAATAAAAGGAATTGCCGTGTTTAACATTGTAACACTGCACAGGTTGCACTTCTGTACATTTTCCGTGCCTTTCGACTGTGTTATACGTTGCCTTTGCCCTTCAGCATTTACATTGAAAGTAGTATATTTTAACCGTTGATTGATTGATTGATTGAGTGTTTAGTGTATATAACCACGCTAAAGAGCATTTATTGCTGTGCTTATAAATAAATAGCCGCACTAACGCATCGTTAAAATGTGAAGTCTTTGCTTTGCAGGAAAATTAATGTACCTCCCAATCTATAAAAAAAAAAAACAATATGTATATACCTGGACCGCAGTAAAACCCCAAATCATTTAATCAATCAGCTAATCAGAGAACGTGAGGCATAAGGTGAAAAACACCTCCACGTATAATTTGTTCCCATCCCCAACCTTTTCCACCCCACCCTTTACCAACCATCACTACAATAGAAAAATTCTTAAGATCAGTATTGGGTAATGCCAAAATAACATCAAACACTTCAAATGTATTCTGAACTTCTAGAATAATCAGGACAGTTTATATAAGCTCATGTACTAGTTTTCACGATGGAACGACTATATATAGATAACATTCCAAATATTCACCCACAGTGTATATATATTGGCTTTTTGGTGGATGATTCCCAATACAGTTGATCTAAAAGTTTCTTTAGCTATCGGTTAAACGAAGGGTATTCTTATCTTCCTTGTCGTTGTTTTTAATGCTACTTTGCATTTGCCTTAATTTGACCTTCACTATAAAAGGCAGCTTGTTAATTACAATGATGCTTCAGTTGACCCGATTCAGTCTAATAAGCGGTTCGCTTTTAACGTCTGATGATAATGGCTGACATTGGAGTCGATTTTGTAATACGCTGGTATATGGCCAGACACTCATCTCAGCCTACTAAGGTAACAAATAGACGGAAAGCGAAACAAACAAGATTTAATTGCTCCATATCGATCTTCCGCGGTGCTGAGGGATTGAATGTGGATCAATGTGGCATCTTTACGACAAGTGGATCGCAGCGGAAACCCGACGTGTTAGGAGAAAACGACCGGCTACACTTTTCAGAGTTTTCTCACGCCGTCTAATTATTTTATCAGGTATCGCGGATACAATGCGCCTCTGAAAGTCTGAGCTCTTGTCAATAATCATATATCGTTGAGCCGTATTCGCTTCCACAAGCATAGGTAGAAGGCGAATCAACTTATCGGCTGTTAACAATGCATCTCGGGCTCTCCAATGAGGTGTCATCCAAGATACCTTTTGTTTGCATTTAATTGCTTTCTCTGTACGCTGTATAAGTGTATGTTGCTCGACACAAAACTTACAGTTATTTATCTCGCTATCAAAACAACAAAGCATTCAGGCCATGTGAGAGAGAAAAAAAATTAAAAAGTACAACAATAAATAGGTCATCGATTATAAATCGATCTCAAAGAACCGTATGAGTGCTTTTCAAAACTATTATAATCAAATCTGATCACTTCAGGTACGAACACAAAAAAGTGTGTATATATATATACAGTTGAATTTTAAGTGTGATTTTTTGCTATGATCATCAAGTTTTATTATGTTATCTTAATCATGGGCTTAAATTTAATTGATCAAACTTAAGCAGCGATTACAATTAGTAAAAAACGGTGTACCATCTCATGTTCTACATAAACTCCCAAATACAAATGTTTAAATAGGTTTTAATCTGGAACTGTTATGGGTAACCTAGACATCTCGAAAGACGGTTTTCGTGACGTTCAAGGAATATGTGATAGCTAAGTAGCAAACAAGATATTCCGCATGCGTTAAGAATTATAGATCAATCTACAAACTGGTATTTTACAGAAACAGAAGTTAACCAATGAGTATGTCGGCAAAAAAAAAAATGTGAGAAATAGTCATACGTAATAACCTGTTATTAGAATGTCCACTGACAAGCTTAACATAATAGAGTAAGGTAACTACTCCAAAGAAGGACGACAAATTCATACTGATGGTTTGATAATAAACCGAAATATTGAGTCAATACGAATTTTTCGTCCTTCTTTGGAGTAGTCACCTTACTCTATTGTGTAATTACCTGTGTTATAGGACAATCATAAGTTGGACATTTTATTAAAATTACTTAAGCAGTTAAAAATAATGCGTTAAATGCCAAGCCAATCTGTATCGGAAAAGAAAATGAGGAAATTGACAACATACAAATTCGATACCAAGCCAACCAATCTTTTTTGTTAATAATGCGGCAATTCAAATTCTTATAGTTTTTCAATAGTAATTCACTTTTTAAATTAAACAACAAAAATAACCCCAAAATGTGAGCGAAAAGTGAACTCAAAGATTCGCAGTAAAAGCCGTCGAAAGTTTCAGCAGATGTTGAAGATGTCAGTCCATTATATCACCGAGTGAAGTTACGGATCATCTGGGGGTTTTGTCCGCCAAAGCGAGACCCAAATGTAAGACAACTGAGAATTAGAAATAAAATAAATACCTAGTACAGTTAGACAGTCATCTACTTTTCTTCAAATTTTTAAAATAAGCTAAAATGAATACATTTACGTTAAAACGGAAATGTCAAATACAGATTGAAAGATTGTTAATATTTGCTGAATTCTAATTAGATTATCTTTAGTTTACAAATTTAAGATAAAAATAATTTTCCTCGGGCAAGTTTAATTGAACTTAAATAAAAGGTTCCAAAGTTTATTCATCGACGCTTGTACAAATATAATAAATACAAACGTGATACATTTGCACAGAAAATGTTAATTATCAGTTCACAACTGTTGGGTAAATTCATTGATAAAATTCAATGGGCCAATTAATCAATCAATCAATAACCAATGAAGCAACCAATACAGCGAACCAGTCATCAAACTAACACAATAAGCAACAACATTATCAAAAAAGAAGAATAAAAAAATAAACAAGCCAAAAACAACACTCAAACAACAACCAATCATAGAACTGTCAATAGAACAATAACCAACCGGTCATTCAAATCACCAATAAACAAACTGGTTTAAATTGTGATCGTTCCAACGGACGTTTTGAACTGCACCCAACGCTATAGACTGATAAGGTTTGAACAATCGACAGGTTAAGTGTAACGAAGGAAGAGCAGTGTGATACACATCAGACGGCAGTTCATTCGGTGTAATAATAGTCTAGGCCACACCGAACTGTCCTTAAAATACCGTAATAAACTTTCTACACCAAAATGAGGTTACGGCTAAATTTATTTTACTTTTTGAAAGATTCTATTACCACCCTTTCATTCAATCACGGATAGTATTTGAACATATTATAGTCTTTGAAGCGAACATTACAATGAAGAATCGTGCACTTCCACCTACGTGAGCTATAAATAACTGTAAACATTGTCACGTGATGTCGTGTAGCAAAGTCGTAAACAAAAAATGGGGGAACTTTTTTTATTCTTTCTTTGCCTCATTTGTTCTTGAAGAAAAATATGCATTTATTCAAAATATGCAATATATCTTTCCGTGTTGTTTTTTAATGAAAAGCTTATTAATAACCGAACAGTAATTCCCAGATAAATTGCTTTATAATACGACTATATGATCAGTCGACATCGAACCAATAGTCCTGTTTATATGTTCACCCACGCGTCTGAAACCATGGCGACTGCAGGGCTATATAAGCAACATGTCCAAAATTATCCCATTTCTAGAAGCAACTTTCTGCACGAACGGAACTATTTGATAATAGGATATTCTTCAGAAATACAACCTACTTAGCCTAAACACTTAGATAAAGCTCAGCTTCTCCTTAGAATACGTTTTAGTCCACGAAAAGTTAAATATTTTATTTATGAAAACCCTTAACAGTATTATATAATTTATAACATTTGTTTGAATATATCGTCGTATATCTAATTTTTCTAGAAATTAAACACGCTGGTAGGGTCGGGTTCGCCTACTCGTAGGCATTAGGCCTAACTCATTAGTGGGAACAATTTTATAAAAATGTTCGGATGTATAAAAGATGCCAAGTTACCCGTGGGCCTTCGGCCAAAGGCCTTCTATGCCTATTGGGTTCAGCCTTACATATTGGCATAGGTGATTTCGTTTTAGTTATTGGATGCTGGACCCCTCGGGCTCAAAATTAACCAAATTTTTTATCACTTGGTTAAAAAGTTGGGTATTGAACCTATATGTTAATTTTTGAATGGCATTTAGAAGTTTATTAACTAAAAAGGCAAAACACTATATGGATGGCAACTTCTCGTTTATTTTTGACGCAAAATAAATAAGAAGTTGCCATCCAAATAGTGTTTGGCCTTTTTAACCTATATGTTGGTGAAAAGAATAATTCGAAATTCTAATACTTAAACTTGGAGTCTATAATTTTGTTTGCCCTTGATCATATCCAAGTGGCAAAACTAAAACTTTAATTGCCCATTTCTGACACTTCAGTTTTAAGCAAACCCTACATTTTCTATGGCGTATTTGTAGAAAACAATTCATGTTAAAAACTTCAAATTTGTACCATTGTCAGAGCAAAATTGCTATCTTGTAAACGGTGCGTCGTGTTTTAGAAGTTCGTCTTTGACTTTGCTAAATGTTTTCTGAAAGCTGTTTTTTTTACGTTTTTATAAGATTTTACAAGATGGGATAGACAAAAACATCAACTGTGATCGATCTAATCAAATTTTTTGAAAAATGAGACACCATTTACTAGTTCCAAGACATTCTACTAGGCGGCCTAATTTAATGAGTCTGGTCGTAATCTACTTGGAGAAATAAACATTGAATAAGGCGGTCTATTTTTTCTGTGGACATTTACTGATTTTGCATTATTTTTAAGAAATAAAAGTTAGATTTTCACCTCATTTACAAATATGTAATCCTTAGTATTCCAGCATTCCAAAAATATACGGATATTTTATTCAGATTTATACTCTTCTGCATAATAGACTTAATACAACAGGTGTTCTGAAAATCGATCAAGGGGTACAGCAAGACTTGTTAATGTCTTGTTCTAGATAAACTCTCAGAGATACGTTTCTAAAAAGATCTTAACCTCGAGTTGTAATGGTTAACCTACAGACAGGGCGAGAGAATGAAAAAACATACTTGTACTTGGGAAACTGCTCTTTCGTTTGATAGGAACGAAGAAAGATTATGCTGATGGGGATACGGCGGTGTTGCGCATTGAATGTTGTAAATATGAAAAATTTCAGCCCATTTCAACCTCATACGTAATAATCGTTACATTTTGTGCCAACATTCCATTTTTGCTCAATGCACAATGTAGTTGCATGTATGTAACTGTTGTATATGTGACTGTTTTATATATGTGACTGTTAACGCTAAATGCAATACTAACTGATTAAATCCTTGATTGACTGATTGATTTATTGGTTGATCCATTGATTGGTCGGCGCGTGAGTGGTGAGTTAGATGGTTGATTGGCTGCTTGGTTAACACATCTTTCTTTTTTTCCGGTTAACCAAACCTTGAGGGGGAATCGGGTAGCCACGAGATCGAATTGTACAGTATTATCTGAAAATAACAATACACGGGAAAATCGTCAAACACCTATTCACACACACTAACAAACAAAAATCAGATTGCCTTACGGGGAAATTAAAATGACGTAAAACAACGATAACATATTGAACAACTGTGGTCGAGAATACAATTGTTTTATTAATGTAGCTTAAGCGATCCACTTCCCTTTGCGGATTTGATTGACCCGGGTAGAGACAATTCTAAATCGCGGCCCGGATGCTCATATCTGTGCGAAATTCTTAAACACAAGTGGTATATGTTTGCAAACTGAAGTGTGACGTATTCGTTTGATTAATGACATTAGTAATTATTCGAATACTCTAGATTTCGCGACTAGCCCACACCAGTCCATTTTTAGAAGATATTCGAGTGTGTAAATATACCAACAGACAAAAATGTCGCCGGTCCTCAAACGCGTCCATTTCTGTCGCCAGTTTCAAACATGCATGTTTACATGCCACAGCTAGTGCATTTACGCCAAATTAAGTATAGCATGATCTTATCGAGAACAGATAGATGTATCTCGTGGCTGTAGTCGTATCAAAATATTCGAATACCGGGTTTGACTAGCCTCGAAAAATCTTACATATAATCCTTAAAAAATAATTTACTGTAAACCCTTAGTATATAGAGCAGGTTTTCTATACAGATAACTGAAAAGTAGTTAAGAGTTCCTTCGCCCATACCATTAATGACATGGTTTGATTTACATAGGCATTTAAATGAATGGTTCGATGTTTGTTTGTTTGTTTGTTTGTTTGGTGTTTAACGTCGTACTCAAGGGTATTTCATTTATATGACGACTGACAAAAATACAGAACATCACAAACAAATCTGCTTCCCATTACCCTTTAGCTCTGAGAACACCAGGGCAAGGGAAAGCAACCTCTTTTCTTGCCTCTTACGATCGACTGAGGAAGCTGAGGGAGTATTCTGCAGGGCCATGGCCCACCCGCTCCCTCACGGGGCAGGGAAATAAAAGATATTATACAAACTGTTATATTATGTAATATGTAATACCCCCACTCTTAAAAACATAGGCATAGTAATTTTTTGAATGGCACAATTGTATGTTTAAGGTGATATTTAATAATATATTAAAGTAAATAACAACAAAGCTGCCTGTTTTGGTAAAATATTTTTATTGAACATTTAAAGATTTACCTGTAACTTTCCTTTTTTAATTATAGAGGAAGATGTCCTCTGGACAAAAAGGAGGTGGTGCTAACCACAAATGGCACATTCAAATGAAGACCAAGAAGCCTCTATCACCAGCTTCAAAAATGAAAAACTACAGGAAACGTATTAAAGACCATGAAAGTTTGTATGCATTGTATAAGCAGAAAGAAGCGCTACGAATGAAACAGTTTAGGCTAGAACGAAAATCTAAAGAGAGCAAAGAACTAAAGAGAAGAACGTTGAATATCGTGGAAAAAAACGTACCAAAAATAATACAGAGTCAGGAAATTTGAGTACCAAAGATGATGATTTTAAAACACCTGAAGCAAAGCGAAAGGCTGCAAGTAGGGAAAAATCACATCTCCCTGCTTCAGCAGAAAAATTTGCTAGCACAGTAGACCACTTGCTAAGAAATGCCACAGAAAACCAGAAGAAGGCTCTGACAGACAGAGGGATACAGATAGGGAATTCGTTAGATGCCCGCTTAGGTCAGTGTTTTAAAGAGTGTCTTATCAGTCTGAAAACCAAACGAAAATCCAAAGACAGAGAGATGAAGATGCACTTGTATGCTGTATCAAAGAAGTTACGGAAATATCGGTTAATGAGGCGGTTAAGCCAGCAAGCCAACCTGAGGTGGTCAACACTTATCAATGTGTCGCGCCTTTCAGAGGAAACCGTAGACCCCACGCAAAAAACGTACTGATGCGGTATCACAGCTACTTCAGAAGAAAGTTGCATGTTTTTACAAGAACCCAGAGTGGTCCCGAGAAATGCCTTGCAAAAAATCAATTTCGAAAAAAAACCTTGAACCTGTTCACGTTATGGAAACTACAATAAAGGAGGCCCATGCAGGTTTCTGTCAGTTTGCTGTTTTAAGACCAAAATCTGTGAAGTTAGCGTCTTGTATGACACATGTTGTGTGTTTGTGCGAATATTGCACCAACATAGAGCTCATGGTGCAATCTCTGAACAATAGATGCAAAAGTGCTGGTTTGAATGAGCTGTCTTTAGCTAACAAGTACCAGACTGTCAACATGTCACTTTGTGCGAAGGAAGAGGATGCAGCATACCATAAAAGGGAGTGTGTAGAGAGGCGCTGTGACAATTGTGGCGTTAAAAAAATCAAAGAACATTTCGGGTTATTTCTTCAAACTCGAGAGAAAGATGTAGTGTCTTGGAAGCATTGGGGTTACAGCGACATGGGAAATGGAAACAGGAGGCAATGGAAACAGGAGGCGTGCACTGCTTGATAAAAGTGGCTCACTGCTTCAATTTGTAGAAGAGTTGAGCAAGGCAATGGATCCATTCGCAGCACATTTGCACCAAGCTAGATGGCAGTATAGGCAGTTCCTTGATCTACAAGGTAATTTACCTCAAGGCTGGCTACTAATGGTAATGGATTTCGCCCAAAATTATACCATTGAATATCAGGACGAGATACAATCTGCCCATTGGTCGAAGCCCCAAGTAACTGTGCATCCAGTGGTCACCTATTACAACTGTAATAATACTTCGTGCACCCAAGAAAATAAGATCATTAGAGAAAGTGTGGTTCTTATTTCATCGGACATCAACCATGATTGTCATACTGTGCAGACTTTTATTTCTGCAGCACAGAAGTATTTAAGAAATGATAAATCACTGAGGTTAGCCACCTAGTCCAGTTTTCCGATGGTTGTGGGAAGCAGTACAAATCAATCACCCCATTTGTTGATGTGAGTTGTTCTATGGTCAATTGCAGTCTCCAAAGATGTTTTTTCGGCAGCAGGCACGGAAAAGGACCTTGTGATGGTGAGGGTGGCGTAGTCAAATGTGCTGGATCTAGAGCCGTGGCCTGCAGACAGACTACTGTGAGATCTGCAATGGAATTTCACAAATACTGTGAGACCAACCTTACAAAACAGTGGACAGACCAAGAATGCTGCCACTCCATGAGAAAATTTATACTTATAGAGAACATTACACACCTGCGGCCTGAAAGATCATCTTTCAAAACACTTAAAGGCACAATGAAACTTCATGAGGTATCGTCAACAGATACTATGGGGAAGATCCAAACAAGGAACTTGAGCTGTTTTTGCCCAGCTTGTAAAGCTGGCACCACAGAGCCTTGTCGAAACAGAAAGCCAGAAATCAGTTAAATTAAACCAGAAAACAGACATCCGTATCCTTCCTGAAAAATAAAACAAATATTTTTAAAAAATTTAACATATTGAAACTTTACATTCTAGACTTCTAGTATTAAATATGATATAAAAAAATCAATAAAATCAGAATTAAGTTGTTTTAAGCATAAAATTCCTGTTTGTGCCAATAGTATACATGTATCTAAAGTCAGAATAGGTGTAATTGTCCTTAACATTGTTCAGTGCCTGTCCATGTGGATTATCAGCATAACACAGTTGGATTGCAGTTGAATTAGAGAAGACCCTTTGGTGCAGAGAAAGCAGACGACACACCTATTAAAGAGCATGCGAGTGAATGTATCCTTTCAAATATGACTTTAAATCCATATTACTTGTGAAAAATGAAAACACATTTAGTTGCAACAGAAGGAAGCAATATCATATGATGTTTACATATGTTTACTGGCTAAGGGTAGCATGATGTCTTTGCTTAGCACTGGATGAATATTCCTTTCCCATTTGTCATAAGTGAAATACCTTTAAGCAGGACATTAAACACCAATCAACAAATCTCCATATTGTCAGAATGTTTAATGTAGAAATAATATCATATTGTGTTCTAAATTCAAAACAATGCCTTAACTTTAATGCAGCAGTAGTATGTGGTGGTGTCGGACAGTTGCATCCAGTGGGAAGCTGGATTGCAGTGTTATATGATGATGTTTGGTGGCCTGGAATGGTTGAGGCTACTAAAGAAGCCAGACATAAAGTCATATTCATGAAACCGGCAGGGCGAAACAAGTTTTATTGGCCAGAAAAGGAGGAAATAGACTTTCTCCCTTACAATGAAATTCTCTGTTATATAAAAGTGCCCCCTTTCCCAATAAGTACTCGCTACTTCAGTTTCCCTCCTGAAGTTTTTGCCTCTGTACAAAATAAACTAGATAATGTATTGGAGGAATGATTTTGAAGAAATAGCATCTTGACCTTTACAATTAAGGGTTATTTGGAGGGAGTTTCCAATTGTCCTGGTGTTCTCAGAGCTAAGGGGCAATACAAAGCAGATCTGTTGTTGGGTCATGTTTTGTTCTATGTTGTCTTGTATCGTGTCATCGTTTGTTGCCTGTGGTGGCTTGAGGTTTCCTTCCCCCATTGTCTGACTCACTATCATAGGAGTGAAATAGCCTTAAGTATGGTGTGTAAAACTGCCATCAAACAAACAAACTTCAAAATTACACTCTTTGTCTATGTTTATGTTTGTTGCCAGTAGTGTAGTGGGTGGTTTCCTCCACCCTTTGGGTTGTCACCACTGTATAAGTGAAATCTCTCTTTTGATTAACACTCCCATGGAATGTCTCGAAAGGACCGGGTGGTTCTAACGCGATGTCGTATAGGCCACAGTCACCTCACACAAAAA
>JARFOD010149770.1:0-12567 GCA_031763545.1 Mopalia muscosa | reverse complement strand
CGATTTTCCTTTCATTTATTTTTTGTGGGGGGGGGGGGGGGGGGATTAAACACCTTTCGTGACCCCCTGGTGAGACAGCTATGGCGCTAGTTTATCAGCCTGTGTTGAAAAGCTAGATGGTATTTTAAAACATTAACAGTATACATGTTTGTAACAATCTATATTAATAAACATTCGTATTTACTTACTTTCTCCGTTCATCATCAGCTCAAAGAATCCTGTCCACTCTCCATCATATCCATATGATATCAGTTTCTTGGTATGGTGGAAAAACGAGGCGAAGATATCCTTAGGGTTTCGTTGAACTAGTATGATTTTACACTTCCGCTTGATGAGGTCTGTCGGGTAGAACTCGGGTGATAGATGTGTGTTCAGTAGACGGACTGACGGTAATGCGGACAGAGTTTGAAGACTGGCTAGCTCTAGCATCATGTCTGTTTTGTTGCGCTTTGACACTTCCCCCGATCCAGTATACAACATGTTAGCTGTTTCCCAAATCCAGTGTGTACCTTAAACATTTATAACACACAGCTGATTATGTGTTATTAATATTTGATCAAAATTTTGGTCGTCTAACCTCTTGACATTGCATTAAGACCTCTTGGGATTACACCAGAACCATATTGTGTAGTGATATTCTGTATATAAAAATTGTCCGGTCGTCGTCAGGCAAACTACAGCTTTATAAATACACTGGAACTATGCTATGATGTCATACAGCCATAGAGGTATGTCATTAATTTGTTTAAGCTACTAACAAATTAATTTTTTTTTTTTTTTTTTTCAAATTAAAAATTCGTTTCATTTTATGTTGACCAACATAACACATTTTAAGCAGCTGCATTTTTCTGTTACTCCGGCTTAATATGGAGATCCACCACATGAGTTCCTAGGAAGAATTTTGTAGCCCGGGTTAGCCCAAGCTACTATCGGTGATAAAAACCTTAATGTCCCCTTGATGGTTACAAAATACCAGTTGAGAAAGCGGCTTGTTTTTGCTTGGTTACATCACAACTGAACGGGTTTTGATTCTATAACCGATATTTTACCAGGATCCTTTCGCATAACTCTTTCACTTATATCTGACAGCGAGAATGAAGACAGTCGTCTGTAGTTAGAGAGCCACGCTAACAACGACTAGTCCAATATAAAAAATCCCAATAAGTTTACCTGCTTTAGGAAAGGTGATTATCACTACGTCATCATCTCGCGCCGGAAGGCTGGTAACATTAGATAGTATGACGTCATTATCGAGGTTATGAAATATCGGGAATCTTTTCCCATTCCATTCATTATAAATAATTGGGCTCCCTAGAGGGTCTTTCGTTTTAAGTATCGGCATTTTTCAATCTGAAGAAATAAAATGACAAATTTGCATTAAAATATCTTGTGTGATAAAATTTAACCAGGGTATGTATGTAAAAAATTACCACGAGAATAACACAGGATTATCTCTTGCATGTCATATCCTTTCAGTCGATTATTTTCCGATGTAAGTGATCCAAAATCGTAAGCTTCTTCGTACAACGAACCAGTGAATAGAGGACAATATGTTTACTTTTGTGAACTTGACAAATGTGACGATTCCCTTAGCAAATTAACTGGTAGATTATATATATACTACCAAACTGGCAAAGTGTATTTACTAGAAGTATACAACTGCCGTATCATAATGTCCACAGCATTGTAAACCAGCAAGAAACAATGATTTCAGACAAATGTATTTTCACTTGAGAGGAATCCTGGGTAATTTCGTACCAGATCAGCCAATGCGTATAGCAATTATTTTCGTTCGAACGACTGGCTAATACTAGTCGATTGATTTGCCCTTTATGGTCAATTTAACAGGCACATATTGCCCTGGGTCAATGCCTATGGTTTAGTAAGTAACACTATGATCGAGGAACACCAGAAGTCTCCCATAATGCATCATATTTAAAGTTGCGTTCTTCTGAATTTTCTAGTATGCTACGTCACATTATTACTTTATAACAGAGGGCTCTGTCCCCAATGCCGGATAGCTTATCTATACGGCAGTGGCATACTTCTGGTTAATATACTTCTAATACTACTTGAACTTCAGTAACTCGAAATGAAAAAGGCGCTATTCAGACGCGTATATGGAATTGAGTCATACATCGGAACGTTTAACTTTACGCAGAACCTCTTATGGCGAACTAGCGAATCATCAGGGGAGGCAATTAAACCGAACATTCGCGCGACCAAACGGTTTGACCGGGTTTAACCTTGGGAAAAGAGCTGGTGCACATTATAAAGAGAGTTTTTACAACAAAACAGCAAAAATCGCCGAGTAATCGTGGACCTCAGAAAACGTAGCATGAAAAATCTAACTTGCATTAGTATTGAACTTTTTTTTCTGTTTTTTATTTTTATTTTTTTCGCAAAGTAGCGTAGGCTACTGCGAGTGGATCGTATAAAAATAATTTATAATATATACGATATAAATAATAAGATACTAAGTAAGTTAGATTTATAGAGCGACAAAAATAAATATGAGTCCTTGTATAGCCCAATCTAATTAAAATCAGATCCCCAAAACGCTCTCCTCGATGTAGCGACAAATAGGCTCGAGGAGTATTTTTGAGATCTGATTTCAATTAGATTGTGTAAAACCAAAATAACGAAAATACTGTAAACCACAGACTGTTTCCCATCATTCAGTTTACTGCAAGAAACGTATTGACATTGCCGTAAAATAGGCCTTGGTCCTAAAATTACAACTGTCCCCAACGGCATAATGCCCTTTACTAAAACGTCCCATTTTCAAAACGTCCTCTTGTCAAAACGTCGCCTAATATTTAATAGCGTGATATAGGGGACAATCCCATGCTCACCACTTACCTTATGACACAGTAATCTCTGTTACAGGGGCTGACCTAAATAAGCTGTAGAAGTGAACTGTTGTGCTTACAACTGATTATGTAACCTACAAGTGTTCATTGGGCAATATTCGGTGTCTCCTAAACATTCGGGCTTAGGGCTGTGCTGCTCGGCCAGGGTTAAGTATATTCTGAGGGCGATCGAGAGGCATGCATTATATCCTATACGCCACGGTGTCCCATTTACAGGTGAGTAAATAGATCAGCAGAATGAAAACCTGTCTTTCTTTCTCTGGTCAGGATATAGGACACACTATACACGCCGATGTAAACACATAAAATATGGAGATCTATAACGGCCACACTATCTCCTGAATGACGCAAAGGGCGGAGTCACGGCCTATAGAAGGAATATATGGCAATGTTGGAGTAAGGTGCATGCGAAAACGGATTTTTCTGTGATATTTTCCTTCCCATGTCTTAACATGGTGCTATTTACAGGCAGTAAAGATAATGACCACTCGAAATTTGCTATCAAGAACGAAGCATCTCTGATAAAAGAGAAGAAAGGAACATTCTGCACTAAATCGCAAATAGGTTATATGTTTTGAAAGGCTGCTTATGAGCAACTGCGCTGGTCCGAGATACAGACAATATATTGGATATTTATCAGACTGATATTCTACTCAAAATATCTACGAAATAGCATACTAAATATTCTAATCTAAATCGAAGATATAATGGATATTTTAAAAATTCAGATTATAAAGAAATGATGTGCTAAATTCGCAACTTGCCTCGTTATTTAGAAAGGCTGATTTTGAGCGACTGTGTTTGTTCAAGAAACAGACAATATATTCGATATTTAGAAGAGTGAGATTACTCCCAAAATATCTGCAAAATATAATATTTAAAATTCTACACTAAGCTGCAAATGTATTGGATATTAATATTCTACACCAAATCGCTACTGGCCTCGCAATTTAGAAATAAATCATTTGAAGCGACAGGGTTTGTCCCTAAAACAGGCAATATATTGGATATTTTGCAGAGTGCGATTCTACTAAAAAATATCTGAGAAATAGCGTGCTCAATATTATACAATAAATCGCAAATATATTGGATATTTATCAGATTGTGATTAGAAACGTCTGATGTGCGAAATATCTGTTTAATATTTAAGTATTATTTGCAACTGACCTCGGTATTTAGAAAGGCTGATTTTGAGCGACTTTGTTTGCCCAAGAAACAGATAATATATTGGATATTTAGCAAAGTGAGAATCTCAAATATGTACTTAATAGCACTATATTGAATATTTAGCAGAGTGAGGTTCTACTCAAATTATTTACGAATTAGCCTGCTCAAATTTCTACACTAAATCGCAAATATATTAAGTAGCACATTGAGATTTTCAAGAAATGATGTGATCAATTAAACATTCTATAGTATAATTCACAACGGGCTATTTAGACAGGCTGATTTTGAGCCACTACTTTTGACAAAGAAACAGGCAATATACTAGATAGTCAGCAGAGTGAGATTCTACTCAAAACATCTGCGAATTAGCTGCTCAATATTCCTCATTAAATCGCACATATATTGGATAATTATCAGATTGAAATTATAAGCAGCTGATGTGCGGAATACCAGTTTAATATTTAAGTATAATTCGCAACTGTCCTCGCTAATTAGAGATCCTGATTTTGAGCGACTGTGGTTTCCCAAGAAAAAGACGATATATTGGATATTTAGCAGAGTGAGATTATACTGAAAATAGCTACGAAATAGCATATTAAATATTCTACACTACATCGAAACTGGTCTCGCTATTTAGAAATAAATCATTTGGAGGGGCAGGGTTTGTTCTGAAAACAGACAATATATTTAATATTTACGAGAAATTCTACACTAAATCGCAAATGTTTCGGATATTATTCGCCTTGGGATTATGAACAAATGATGTACGAAATATCAGTTTAATATTTAAGAAAGGCTGATTGTGAGCGATTGCTTTTGCCTAAGAAACAGACAATATATTGGATATTTAGCAAAGTGAGATTCTGCTCAATTGATCTGCGAATTACCACGCTCAATATTCTGCATTAAATCGCAAATATATTGTATATTTTTAAAATTCAGATTATAAAGAAATGATGTGCTAAATATCAGTTTAATATTCTATAGTATAATTCGCAAATGGCCTCGCTATTTGAGAGGCTGATTTTGAGCTGCTTAAAATGTGCTATGCGGATAAATATAAAATGAATGATAACTTTTTAAATTAAGAACATTTAAAAATTGTTAGTAGTTTTAAAACGAATTACACTGCTCTGCAGATGTAGGCATATGAAATAATCACCCAAGTGTATTAATGCAATTGTAATTTGCCGAACGACTTAACAATTGACGTTAATTATCCGAATAGAGCAATACTCTCCATTGCTTTCTGTTGTAAGTTCGAGAAATAAATACAGCACGAATTGTGACAACGAGGAGTCCCGAACGAAGCATTAGAATATAATTAACCCGATTCGTTGGCGTTTACCAGCTTTTTAAGTTCTGCTTTTATTTATATGACGTCGAATAAAATCCTACTTACACTTCAATAGTAATTGAATGATTTTTGTGTCTTTTGCAAAGTGAATATTAACAGTATTCTCGTTATTTTGGGATAACACTTTCTTAATTTGAACAGATTCTAGTTCAGAAAAGTTTGCAGGTTGAAAACCGCCCGAGAATCGAGCCCACCTACAACTCAGTAAAAGGTCAGGTGGCTGAGCATGTCTGAACATCCTCGGCCATTTCTGTACCGTAAATAATCTCTGACAGAAAGCTCAGTTCAAAGTCCGGCCGATATTGAATATTCATGAGCTGCACCGCTCTCCACTGTTTGGAGACACATTTTAGTTTGCTATATTCCCATGATGTTGGCTATACTCACGCTAAAATGTAAATGCCCGCCGTGGCTTACAAATACAGCGTGTATGTTCCCAGTTTGTTCATTGTTAATTGACAGTTCACTTGTCAGTTAGCTATCTCGGTCTTCTATTTATCAAATGGATAACGAAACAGAGTCATCATACGACTGAGCTATCCACGTGTTTTTTGTTTACGTCTGAAGGCTATTCTTGTGTAGATATGATGACGTCATTGGAGCTACATCATTTTTGAAATACTTACAGCGGACGAAATTTGAATTAGTTGCCACAAGTCATACATAAAAGGGTACATCGTTTTGTTTAAATTAGATTTTAGCCGACAAACCGGCTTGTTTGATGTGAGTTTTTTTAATACAAATCCGCCCAGTACTTTGGTTGATTTCGACGCACGCGGGACAAAACATCCGGCGGTTAACATTACAGGTTTTTCTCGAAGTTCACTCGAGAAGTCAGGTTTACGCGAGACTAACCGAATTCTGCCCCCTCTAGCGACAAAACGACCCTAGCTGTGGTCGAAGTTCTCGCGAGAAGTCTTGTTTACGCGAGACTAACTTTCGGTTTGAACAAGGTGTCATAAAAATTTTGAGAGGTTATTTTGACGATTTTAATGTTTACATATTAAAATTTTGACAGATGAATTTACGTATAATGACGGACAGGGATTTAAGAGATTTATTTAATGATATTTTTATAAGTAGAAATATGTTAACAGTGTACAATCAAATTATATTTTTATTTATCAAATGGAGTTGTTAAATAAATGCTTCAACTCTGTGAATTCATAGACACTGGAATACAAATTTAATGGCGTTTCCGTAATTACAACAACAACAAAACATCGAATGTCATTTTCGATCGTTTCCATGGATTATTAACACGTTGCCATGCATTGACCAATCAGCGCTCGAGGCTGAACTATAAAAAGCCATCACTTGCGAAATGTCGACAGAGATGGCTGGTCCGGCAAACAATCAACACTAAATAACACCTTAGATTCACCAAAGACACGAAAAGTCGGGAGCAAACTTGAGCTAGAGAATATCACAGTTTTGGAGCATAGTTTTGGGGCAGTAGCGGAGCTTCGCCAGTTAAGCGTTTAATTTATGAGCAAACAGTCTAGTTCACACTTTTGGATCATAGTTTTGGAGCACAGTTTTGGAGCCAGGGCAGTAACACTTTTAAAGTTTGGAGCAAACACGGAGAAAAGTGTATTTACTAAAGAGCATTAGGAGCAATAATCACGATAGACAAAACTGTCATTATTATTACGTGTTGACGATCGAAAACAGTTAAAACTTTAAAATAAGTTCATCCGTAACAGAAACTTACAGTGCTCGCTCTTTCAGGAAGCCCCATCAGTTGTGGAGCACCATAGGGATAATTTCGGAAGTGGTACGAAATATACGAAAACTTTGGTGCAAACTAGAGCATGACAATGTCACAGTTTTGGAGCTTAGTTTTGGGGCAGTTTCGGAGCCTCCTCAGTTAAACTTTTAATTTAGGAGCAGACTGGAGCCAGTGTACATCACACTTTTGGATCATAGTTTTGGAGCACAGTTTTGGAGCCACGGCAGTAACGCTTTTAAAGTTTGGAGCAAACACGGAGCAAAGCTTATTTACTAAAGAGCATTAGGAGCAATTATCCCTTTAACAAAACTTTAATTACTATTAGTGTTGACGATCGAAAACAGTTTTAACTTGAAAATAAGTTCATCTGTAACTGAAACTTACAGTGCTCGCTCATTCAGGAAGCTCCATCAGTTTTGGAGCACCAAGGGAGAATTTCGGAAGTAGTACGAAAATATACAAAACCAAATTCGGAGCATGACTTCAGAATCAAAGAGTTGAAGAATCAAAACCACGAACTTTAAACATTAACTCTCGACTGTAAATGTTTTTATCAGTGATGGACAAGTGAGCAAGAACGCGCTAAATCTCGCCCCTCCAGTTCTCGTGATCTCACTTTCTCGCTCCTTCACTTTCTCGCTCCTTCGACATGCACAATTTAAGGCTTAAATCTCGCTTCCTCGAGTTCTCGCGTTCTCGCTCCATCGCCTTTCAAAATGTGGGGTTAAAAATTACAAAAGCACGAGATTTTAAAAAACGTTCTCGTGGTTTTGTATTTTTTAAACATGTTTATAACAAGCGAGGGTGCGAGGGAACGAGTGGCCACTATGAGCTTCCATACCGTTGACTGCATTGCCTCGACTATGTATCGAGCCTGGCCACTCAAAGTTCAGATTTAAACTACCGGTGAGTTGCTAGAAGGACTCGTGAGCACGCAGCTAAAGGTAGGAAACGTGTATTTACTTTACACATACGAGATAGAAGCTAAGACCAATATTTAATCTAGGTCTTATTTATAAAGCTCAGTTTTGCCTAGATATTGGAGGTTTGGATCACGGCCTCATCAAAATAGCTAAATTTATCATGTTTCAAACAATGACAATGTTACCCCAGGTTCAATTCTTGAACTGAAAAATTGATGGAAGATGTAATCTCCATTTGATAATTGTATTTTCCAGAACTTCGAACGGCGAACGAGTCAACCGTAACTAAACAATAATTCAACAACAACTTGAATGTAACAACCTGGGTACTACAGTATGTCCCAGGTGCCGGTACAACATAATACTCACGTCACATGGATAAAATCCATATAAAGTTCCGATATCCATGACTATATGTATACTACATTGCCTTATATAGACTCGTGACATCTCATTAATAAATAAGGAACTGAAGGTATGACAACCTTGAATAACCAGAACAGTAACTGTTCGTCCACTGTATACAGGTAATAGTAATAATTGCCTTTAATAAATGCAATCAATTATTATTACTGCACTTCATATCTAAATACTTAACTATAAATCAGTACATATACATGTACTTCTCACCTTATGTAATCAAACTAAACAACGGTGCCTACAGCACTAAACATGTTAAAATTAGCTTGTTTCACACAATAATTGAGGTTAATCCCTTATCTAAGCTTTATATGATCATTTAGATTTTACATTATGACTATACTGTGTGGTAATATGCAGTCCATTAATAAAATATAGACACAGGTTTATTCTTTACTCATGCAATGCTACTGTCAGTTTAATGCATTATGTCAATGTGAGTTACTGCCCTTGATTACAAACTTTGCAAGAACAAACTTGAGGATATACTTCCCTAACTAAGTGCATATGTTAACCAAATTCATTAAAACTATGTACCGTACTCAGTTAGATAGTTTTAATGTGTCACTGATTCTAACATACAATTAGAATTTATTTTTATGCTGACAACAGACTTATATGGCAAGATTTTAAATATTAAATCATCACTGTTTATCTACACAGCCATGTGGTTTTTGCCTGGGCACTTGAGTTCTCATCGAAATAGCTAAATTTATCCAGACAATTTATAGCACCAAATAACGCACACAAATTATGAATAACATGTTTACAAATCATGTAGCAACATTCATCTGTGACAACATTTATTTAAACCTACCTGATAAATTGATGGAAGATGAAGATTAAGTTTTGATACTTGTATTTTCCAGAACTTCGAACGGCGAACAAGTCAACCGTGCGGCCAACCAATCAGAGTCACTGAATAAACCATGTGACTAAAATAAAGTAGTCGTGACACAGTAGAGTCCCTTTGACCACAAATTAGAAGCAGCACTATACTTTGGTTATGTATTTGCTTACTGATTAAAAAAATCAAAATATTTGGTTGATTGGGTGCTGTTGGAAAAATAGCATTTCACCTAATCTTACATTAGCACTAAATAACGTACACAAAAATTGCATAACTTGTTAACAAATCATGTTGCAACATTCATCTGTGACCATATGCATCAAAACCTACCTGAAAATAAATGGAAGGCAAGATAAATTCCCAATGCTTGTATTTTGAGCGCTTCGAACGGCGAACGAGTCAACCGTGCGACCCACCAATCAGTCACTTAATTAACCATGTGACTAAACTAAAGTAGTCAAGACAAAGTAGCGTCCCTTTGATCACAAATTAGACCCCAGTAGATTTAGTTCCTACTCAATTTAAAATATTTCTGCATTCTCTTCAGTGGAGATAATTTCTACTAGAGTTAAAATATTTCTTCTTAAGTAGAAATAATTTTCAACTCAGTGGAACTGATTTCTACTAGAGCTAAAATATTTTCTCTGCAGTTGAAATCATTTCTACTCAAGTTGAAATATTACTACTCAAGTAGAAATAATTTTAACTCAAGTTAAAATATTTCCACTGAAATTGATTGCTTACGTTTAACTTATTGCCCTGGGTAGTTTTGGACAGGGCATCGTTCGACAAGCTTGGCTGCAACCGAAGAAGATGGCAAAAAGAATTGTGACGTAGTAGCCTGGATAATGGACGTTTTGCTTTGTTTTGGGGTTTTTTTTTTATATCTACTCAAGAAGAGAAAACTCGAGTTGAAATTATATCTACTTTAGTTGTAATAGTGTACCTTGAGTAGAAATAATTTCAACGTTTGCAAAAATATTTTAACTCAAGAAATCTAGCGTAATAAAAATATAATAATTGTTAATCGAAAATAATCGTGTCCCCTATAAGCCACCGTACATTTCACTTTATCTTACACAAACATGTGATGTTAAAGAATAGGTTCCATTGCGTCACTGAAATTATCATCTAGGTCAAACAGTACACACAATGCATGCAAATCGTTGTCAAACATTTCCGCCAGCAAGGACAAACATACAGGAACGTGATGGAAGTGCAAATCGATGTTTGTCAAGAAGCGTTTTATTGCCCAGAGACATCGTTTAAAAATGAATTAAATTCAAAGCTTGAATGAAACTTAAAAAGTTGCAGGTGCCATATATTTACCAGACGTGTTAATATTCAAAGGGGTCGGTTCATAGCAGTCAGAGCGCTTTCAAATCAACACGGATTTAGAATATAATGTTCGTATTTCTTTTGTTCGTGCCCCTACATATACCAAATCATTCGTTAGGACATCTGTGATTCACGTTTTACCAGTCTGCAAATAAAGTTGGATTTCATACGCCCACTGACTAACTTAATATGAAAAGATAAGTTCTCTCAAATAGTTCGGATTATGTATAGATTGTACCAGGGGATTGTAAGAAGTAACGAATGTAATTTTCTCAGTATAGGCATGTGGGCTTAATTGACTAGAAGAAGTTTATGTTTTAAATTTAGCAAATACATTTCAGTTGTCAAGATGTTTTTTGTTTACATCTGAAAACTTTGATACTCCATTTTGTCGAATCCTCAAGCCGTATATTATATAGCGAGTAACTTTAGCCTGTCTGTTGATGGTTCTACAAATCGAACAGCCTGACAGAGCAAAATTCCCAGTTCCTCAATATTTACCCCCATCACCATCGATTCTGCCTCATCACTCTCTCTGATGATTTTTTTTTTTTTTTTTTTGTAAGCTAAAAGCGTACATTTTATGCCATTTGAAATAAACGTTATCTCAAATTCTAACTTCATTATGTTGTCGGCGGCTACTTGATAACCAAACAAAATAAACAAACACACAGATAACTCCTGTCAATATGGATGCGTCCGGTGGCATTGAGAATTACCTCTCGAGACTAAAGCTGTCGTCTATTTATGCATTTAAGGACACTTGGCTTTGTGCCAACTCATGGCAATCTCGCAGGGGTAAAAGACAATAATGTTAGTATTGTAGGCCTACTTCCAACGTCAAGATATTGTCTTAGTCTAAAGTCCAGTACAGAAAGTCAAACCTTCGCTAGAATAAGATTGTATAGAATGCTGTGAGCCATCGCTACGGCGTAGTTGCTTCAATATGGATGATGGGGACTTTAATCCTTCCCTGCATTATGTGAGCGGATTTGAGGTGAAACAATTTGACAAGATGGAGATATAAACAACCCTCGAACATTATCAGGGCCTTTCCAGACAGTAAAGGGAAGCAACTCATCATATCGCGATTGACACCTTAATAGGATAACTCGCATTTGCATGTAGGCTAATAACTTGTCCTTATTTCAGAATACCTCCATTCTACCAAGATGCCGATTGTTACTCTACAGGATGGACTTGGAGACACTATCAGACTCCACGAGCGTAACGGAAAGTATTACCCACCAATCACTGCAACGGGATTTGATCTAGATGCTGTGCTGGAAAAAATTAAGGAGTTACCGTGTCGAAATGAGGATATTACCATAGTGTCATTTCCTAAAGCCGGTAATGTATCTGGTCCACAAGAAAATCTGGTAATAAAAACAACCGCTACGTTTTGTAGTGAAGGATATAGGGCGGTCATTTATGTGAAGTATAAGTAGGCCGTATAGCGGTTAAAACCGTCCTGCCAACTCCTGGGAATATATAGGTCGAATACATAAAGCATTTTAAAACTGTGTGCGTTTTATTGCTAGCAGGTAAAAAAAGTACTTCACGTTTACGTCGGCTTTTGTAGGCTTTGCAAATTATTTTCATAGCCGCGTCGCAAACCTACTGCACACGGAGCGATTTCCGAGAGAATTATAATCGCTGGTGGAAAGACGATTGTGTGCGGCGGTCGTCCCATTCTAAAATAAAATCTACTTCCTACGTCGACACATTGACTCTGAGATACACCAGAACCATGTTGTTTTGCACTTTTTTAGTCCACCATCAGATGGGCTTTTCTGATCACTCTCATCCGTGGTCCGTCCGTCCCTCCGCCCGTCCGTCCGTAAACAATTTCTTGTGATCACCAATGCTCAGAAACTATGGTTCGGACAAGATTCATATTTCACAAA
>JARFOD010149759.1:0-12567 GCA_031763545.1 Mopalia muscosa | reverse complement strand
AAGGCGGTCGCAGAGTGCGCTAGGATAGAACGGCATATGGCTCTCCAGTAGCTCAAAGTCAAGCGGAATATAATACCGGTTGTCTTTCACTTCTTCGCCCGCACCTATCCCCAGCTTTGTGACATTCTTTCCATCAGAGAGGTCGATACCCTGCTGGTTATGGCTTTTCTGTCTCTCCCAGTTGGTCTTCCAGAGATCTCGTGGACTCTTACTTTAATCGTCATCTTCTTAAAGATGGCGCAGCCCAGGTTCTGAACCACAGTCCTGTTGATGTCGGCGGACTTCAGTGTGATTGTGAATGCCAACCGAGTTGTTCCCGAGACAAGGACATCATGCTTGCCGCGATTTGGAAACCGAACTAGGAGCTGTTTGTTTTGGTGTATGCTGCTGGGGCTGTTTGTCACCACAACAATCTGCCTGTGGCCTTTAACCCACAGCGGGTCACGTAATCACTGATGAGGGTTGAGCCGACGTCCATAATTCTCAGCTGCCATTGTTTGGCCGTATTAGAGTGGGCTATATACCTGTTCAATAGAAATGCCAAAAACATGGCCCCAACCATGGACGCCTCTGATAGTGGAACGTTTTCTTTGCAGCAAGAACTAGTGCATGTAGCCGTGGATGACTACTACAGGGCTATGGCCGAGCAGCAAGGTATGGCCCCATCAGTTGGGGCGCGATACAATGAAATTCACAATCAACGCTCCCGGGAGATTGCGTCTGAAGGCATATCCTGATCCTAGAGGGAAGCCCACTCTCCCGGCTAAAGCGGTCAGTGCCCTCCAAGCCACTAACAATGAACTCGGTGTGACCGCTTCTGTGTTAGAGATCGTCAAGCTTCAGGATCTAGGACAGGTTGCGAAGACGGCGTCGGATACGGTGGAACGGATGGAGACCTCACGCACAGAAGCTGACATTGAAGCCGCTCTGAGCACGATGTATAACCATCCCCTTAGCCTCCCGGAGCTCAGGGGTCTTGACAAGACAATGCAGATGATACAAGGCAAACTTACACATAACATGGCCAAGCTATCAGAACTCGATCGAGCTGGAGAAGAAAAAGTTGTCTGAAGCAGCTGATGAATCAGGGCTTGATCTACCTATCATTTTGATGCCGGGGAATGGCCCATTCCCCAACGGCATTTTCCCCTAAATGGCTAGTAAAATTTCCCTTCAAGACTCAAAATTACAATCTAAAATGGAAAGTTCCCCTAAGTTCTCCATTAAATTCCCCTTCCATGAAAGCATGCGCCAGACTTGGTTGTATTTTTAACATTGCAACTGGTGGCTTTATTTTACTCGCGTGCGATTTAATACGGGTGCTGTTGCCGTTTCAAGACGAAACATTCAAGTTCTTCTGAAGTCACGCTCGCGGGAACAGATATTAAGGGAGGTAACTCACCGTTGGAAAGGGAGGCGACCCATGACCAGAAGTCTGGGCGCAATTTTTTCTGTCCTCTAATCTGAGTCTACATCTTAGTCTTCTTCTGCTGAGTAAAAACATTTCCAGCAGACATGATTTAAATGGAAATAGTATTTCGGTTGACTGGATCAATTCACGTGTGTGTGCGTTCAAGTCGGCCAAAAGATTTCGCTGTCAATCAGATCGCCGCGATCGGGCGCTTATATTCGCTCATGTGTCCCCCGCTTTACCTGAAAGAATTATAGGTACCCGGTAGTAAGAATATTATTGCACATGTGGCAACCTTGCAGAATAAACAGATTAAAGTTTAATAGAAGGTTAGTGATTGGACTATATGACTATTGAAAAGCAGGCTTCACACAGGGTACAGCATGGAGAGCACTGCCTCATAAATCCTGTTCATCCAGTGGGATGACCTGGGCAAATCAACTACAAACACCCTGCTAGTTGAAGTCCGCCTATTTCAAGAAATATTATTATAAGAGTAAATAATGCGGACCTTAGAGAGAGCCACTTTGATTTCATTTGGTTGATCCAGTTTTTCGTTTCTTGATCTTAAGCGCCTCGCAGAATTACTAATTTTTTTTTTCAAAATAGCCTATAGCACGGACCTCAGAGAGACAGTTTTTGCTTCATTTGATTGGTTAAACTTGTATAATATCCTCTGTGTGTTTCAATCAAGATCTAGAATACAACTGAACTATGTCACAGCTGCGTACGTTGGACTCTTTCACACATTCTATAATACTGTAATATATGAGCACCTGGGAATTTACTAAAATGAAAAATATAGGGGGATATTTTAAAATTGACCGAAATCCGAAGGTTGCTTCATACATATAGTTATAAAGTTGGTGAAATCCAAAATTCATACGCATTAAATAAATTTATTTTTCTTATTGTCCTCTAGTTTAGAGCTCACACCCAAAGCAATACAACAATAGGTATGGGTAACGCGCTGAGAAATATTATATTTGGATTTATTCCCGACCAGATGGTGAACTTAATGTGCGTGTTTGGGGTTCACGCAACACCCACTAGAGGGACACTTCTAGATGGTTACGTACCCCAGGTCAGGAATGAAATTTTTCTCGTATATAGCGGGAACATTTTCGGCAATTGTCTCTCATTGCCCGGAAAACAACATTTCTTCGAGCCGTGTTGAACAACAAGGAACAAAACGTCACATATTTGTGTATACTTGAACTGTTGTTTGAGGTCTGTAAAGGCATTATGCTAGGCATGGTCAGTACACTGGCGGGAAATTGTGTTGCAACTTTAATCGTTCCCGGGAAATTTTTGAAAATTCCAGCCGTCTACAGGAATAATGTGAAAGTTGGTGAAATTCAGTGCAACATCTATATTTTTGTCAATTAAAAAAAACAATATAACTATAGCGCTTTTAGTCACGTACGCCAAAAAATCCATGTAACAGAACAGACATTTGCTATAAGTTATAACCATCAAATTAATTAGCCACGCCCACGCAGTAGAATTGTTCAGAAAAATTATGATTGACGTATGATGCCATGTCTCTCATGAAGAAAACAGAAGACAGTGTCAGGTGATGGGCGGGGCATCACTGATTCTGAGAACTGGCAACTGAAGCTGTCCTATCACATGGTTTCCTTGAAGTCAAAAACAACTTGCAACATAGTTTAAACTCTAGGCTATTCCACAGCAGGATAGTAGGGAAGAAGGGTGTCTCTACCCTTCCCCCCTACTTTCCCTGCTATGGAATCCTGTGTCCTTTAATCTATCCATTTGATCTCCCTGTTCATATGCAAAAAGCCAGACTCAAAGGATGTACATTTCAGACGATATAAATACAGGCCTTCAATTCGATCCTGTAAAGACAGGTGGGTGACCAACAAACCACAAGACCAGTTCTTAACAATAAAATACAGTTGTACATTTCCGAATGGACAACGCTGTATAAACTATGTCACAACTGCCAGATGTCTGAGCTAATTTGATCAATTACGCTTTGCCCTGTAGTTTCTGGACGTCTGATTTCCCCAAAATTGATAGTCAAATGAAGGCATACTTTAAATACAGTGAGGATATTTGCAACCAAACAAGTTTCAGTCAATGAAATAACTTTTCTTTGAGGGGTGTGCTGTATTGCCAATTCCACAGTATTCGCATTTTTCCCGCCAAAATCGACCTGGGATGACAGCTGTTATTTACAGTCAATACACCCTGCCAATCAGAGGTAATTGTCTTTATATGGTCACACTTCAGTTTTATAATACTTATAGAACTCTGACATAGGTGGGAGTGGCTTGTCAATTCAAGCATTATATAGTTCAGCCGCTTGGACAACGCTTCAATGTTAGTATAATGTAGGCATTGGGCAAAACATACGTAGTGAAGCCGTGGTCTCATAACACAATAAACATGTATTTGCCCCTTTCACAGATGATTATTTATTTATTATTTATTTTTTTTTTTTTTTTCGCTTTGCTACCTTCCCGCCTATATTCAGGATCTTCCTGGGAATGAGGTTACTGCGTTCCTGACTTTTTCCAGCCATTTTGCTAAAGTAAAGACAGCATTGCTACACTTCAGACACTTAACCAGTCTCCCAAACATGAATTTATCAGGTGCAGTAATGTAAAACAAAGACTCAGACACTATTTTCTAATTTTCTCCCTTACATGTTGGCTTTCATACAATATATGCACAATTGTGTATTTGCAGGTCTTGACTGTGGTGATTTTAAATCTTTTCACAGACACAGACAATGGTTTTATGTTTTTTAGGCTGCCTGTTCATCATGCATTATAAAGCTTACACTAGTAACACAGTAGACAAAGCCCATGATCTGGAGCAAAACCATGTGAAAAATGAGGGACCCTTTTTCAAAATGTTGGTCAGGTCAAAAAAAAAGGTACTGTGGATGTCCTTAAAGTAGGTCAATGGGTCAAGATCATAGTGACCTAGTGACACAGTGAGAGATGGGCGTAGCACAAGGTCAAGACAACCTAACATTACTCCAAGAACAATAGGTGACATTAGAGACTAATGAGAAGTCGTGGGAAAATGTCACTTGATCAGTTCCAAATTCATTCCAATTTAAAATTGATAATTCAAATGTAAATGCAGACCCACAGGATGGCTTTACCTCTTCCGAGATATATGCTCCAATCCAGAGGTCGCAATGTATCCAAGGCGGGATTGGGCAATCAGAGAAAATGAAATTTAATGCTTTATTGAAATATAAATACTGTTAAAATACATGTAGACAGGCATCAGAATTATGTCCTTTAAGCTTGTTTGATTCCATTTGGGTGTAATGGTGCTTTTAATAAGGTTATTTGAATCATAAGAAGGTGTGCATGAGCAATGGGTGAACAAATCACCCTCGAAGGAGCAATCCTTAAAAAGACCTCAGTTATCTGTAACCCTACAAAGCCAACAAAAACTGAAAATATTGGGTTGATGGTTCCGTTATTTTATTTTAGACTTTGTTAAGAGAAATAAAATATAATGAAAAGGATTGAAAGCCAAACCTTGCCTGGGCTGATAACTTTAAATGATTTTCTTGAAATGGTTGATTTCTGCGTTGATTGTTTCTTCAAACATTAACAGAAGTGAATTTAGCAATACCGGAAGCCTATCCCAGGACTTAAGTTGTCATAAATGGATAAAAGTTATCAATCTGTACCAGAGCTGTTGTTCTTGTTGTAATTTGTGCACAATATTCTGACTTCAGCCTTTTTGTGTTTTCTTTTATACCATGCCCAAAGGACAAAATTTCCCCATATTGTGTCATGCTTGATTTCACTGGCATTAATAGGAATGGCACACTGCCTTCACAGGGCTGACATGGGTGTTAAAACACCAAAAATCAAAGAAATGTGTTTATATATATCAGGGTCCACCACTAGAGGCTTTTTTTGAAAATATATGCTCATCATCCCCGTCAAATCTCCTTTTCCTATTTTTGTTTGAGAACTATGTTTTTCTTTCAAAGAACCATATTGTATCACCATTTTGGTGCCATATGCAAATGTTGTCCTGATTTGTTGTGATACCTAGTGAAATACAAGCACAGCTATGGTATTCACAGAAAAAACCAAGTTTGAAGTACATGTAAATATCTGAATTTGAGTGACAGCCCTTTTGGTTTGCGGAATTAAATGGAAAAAAAATCCCATTATTTTCTTAACTAGACTAAGAGGAAACTATTTTCCAAGTTTGAAATATATTAAATATATGCAATGACTGCCATTTAGTTTTGCGAAATTTGTAGAAATTATCATGTAGGTGTCACTGTGAATATTAAAAAATTATACAATGGGGACTGTACTGCTTTTCAGAATTTGATGAAATGCAATGAAATCCTATCCTATGTGTTAGTAGAGCTAATTCAGGTTTCAAGTTAACCTGTGAATTTGATCTCAAAATGATTATGTTCAGAACATGTAGGCTTGCATATTGCCAAATGAATTTATTCTCTTTTTTATTGTGTTCACAACATATACAGGCATGAAGCGCATGGATATCCTTAAACTGTATAATAATAACCATTTTGCATAAAACGGTTTGAAGTACACTGATAGCGTGATGGTGTTCACAATAATAATTCATTTATGCAATTTATGCAAACAGACGGCATGTAGCATTTTTACATGTTTGTTTTCAAACTAGAGTGTTCATAATGATTTGTGATGGATGGTCAGACAGACAGACAATCGTCAGGTAGCTTTACTAAGCCTTCCTCTACTATAGCAGCAGGGGACAAATAAAGGCAAATGTGGCAGAGAAACAGCAACCCTGAATGTTTATTTGTTTTATTACCTCTTTGTTTGATTAGGAGTCTATTATACAATATGGCACATTATATGACAATCAAATGCCCACTTCTTCTCTGCCTCTATTAATTACGTTAAAAAAAAACAGGACAAAATCTGGTGTAAAAAAAAAACAACACAATTTCCTGACTTCTTCTTATATCTGAGGTGGGATACTACAAACCTGTCAGTGGTACCTCAAAGAGCAGAAAAAGGTAACTGCCAATAAGGCATAACTACAAATTTACTAGGAGTTACAAGTAAATACAATAACAAACATTTGATTACAAATACATGTATTATTCGTTTGTGTTGTTCAGAAAAAAACCCTTAAATAACCCTATGACTTCTAGTGGTTTAATTGGACAGAGAAACAGGCTTTACCACAGGGGGTCTTACATGTTATTTCTTTGGACTGTCCCAAAATAAAAGTGTCCCAACTTAGAGAGTTATAGGGTATTTTTGTTACATGTCACTGTGTTTAAAAGGATAGGTGAAGTTTTCTGCTCCACTATCTCAATATTATACCTGAATGACAAATGCCATAATAAAGGAGTTTTCAGATCTAGCTGTGTTGTATTTCAGTTAATAATACATACATTTATTTAAGACATGACATTGAGCCATGACCATGATAGACATTGAATTATGTATCTTATGTTGACAAAAGCCAATTCGGCCAGGGCCCTAATAAAGGCTAAGCCAATCTAAGAGCTTGCCAGTTCCAATAAAAACTGCCACATTATCGCAATTAAATTCCTAGACCAACGAAGCCTACCATGTGACTATATCTTGATAATCCTAAATTTGGTTTATGACAGAAACATGACTGCTTGTACTCAGATTCAATAAATTAATTGCAGGTAGTTAAAAGTACTGTAGCCTAATTGGGTACTCAGGTACATGTAGTAGAAGCTATTTATAACCATTATACCAAGTATGATCCAAAATGTTTGAATTAGTACAGGACAATATTGAGGGTTTCATTTAAGAAAAGGGAAATAGAGAAATTTTATCAGATTACATTTTATAAGGTTTAAATGTACACTTTTTTTTAGTTTTGAGGACCTCTGAGGACATTTACTGGCAAATTTGAGCTAATAAACCTCATTCATGATCAGATTGATTGATTAGTGTCTGAGGAGGTGGTTCAAAAGCGCATGAGCAGAATATTTAGGTTGGTCAAAATACTTTCAAACTAAATGCCTCCACTGATAAGACTGTATAAATTTTGGATTGGTCAGTGGTATTTCACAACATTTTGGCTTACATCCACTTCTTACATGGCATTACCCAATATGGTGGACAACTGGAAGAAAAGCTCTTGGATGTAATATCCAACTGTGATAACATTAGTCACCATGTACTTCATCATATACCCTGGAAGATCCACTCACTCGTAGAGTCTTAGCTCAGATTGGAAATCAGCCTGCCATAAATCCTGTTTTGAATAATTTGGCCTGTCAAAGTTTTTCATTTTCTTGTCTTTCCCATTTTAATATTCAAAATTGTTACCTGTAATTTTAACCATTTTTAGAAATCTCCTGTCTCAATTTCGACAAATGACAGGTGGATGGGTCTATAGCTAAGACCATGACTTGCAATATCTAAGCTAAATGTGGGATTGGATATCTGCAGGTCATAAATCTCTATTTGGAGTTATTTTTCCTATCTTTCCCATTTAAAAATTTCCAAATTTTTACCTGTAATTTTGATAAATCTGCCTGTGAAAAATGACAGGTGGATGTGACTCTAGTTAAGACCATGACTGGGAATGTTTTGGCTAGCAGTAACATTGGAAATCTGCCGGTTCAAAATTTTCAATGCTCCTTTCTTTCTCGTGTTAAAAGAAAGATTTTCCTGTTATTTTATAAATTTTTAGAAAATGACAGGTGGACAGGTCTATAGCTTAAACAATGACTTGCAATATCTTAGCTTTATGTAAGATTGGAAATCTGCAGGTCAACCGTCATAGATCTCTATTTTGAGTAATTTTACCTGTTAACAGTTTTCATTTTCTTATCTTTCCCATTTAAAAATTTTCAAATTTTGTTAAATGCCAAAATTTCCAAATTTTTTACCTGTAATTTTGAGAAATCTGCCTGTCAAATGACAGGTGGATGGGTTTTTAGCTAAGACTATATATGCACCTGTGTGATACACACAGCTGCATTGTAGGCCATAGACCTACGATTAGCTGCTGTATACTAACCAGAGCCTACTTTAGTATGATATAGTACATGTCAAATATGATTTTTTTTTAGAGAAAATGTAATAAACCAGGTAAAACAATATTTCCTGTCAAATCTTACCCCACATCACAGCTATAGGCATGGGCAGTTCCTCCTAACTGTTGAATTACATCTTTTGTACCCAAGTTTGTTTCTTCGTTGATATCCCAGATTACAATAATAGCGCCTAACTTTGCGAATTCTACAGCTAACTGTCGGCCAATGCCACTTCCAGCACCAGTCACCAAAACAATCTCACCTTTAACACACTTTCTTTTCATAGGTAAAAATAATCTCAGAAATGCAATAAAGAAAGCATGCACCATATCACGCACCATCACCAGTGCATCCATAAATATCTTCGAAAGTGTATCCTGTTCTTCGAGGATGAGAGAACCAACTGACCCGTTCGTAGCAGACATTTTGTATTACAGATAAATTCTACGCTAAAAAATTAATTTATAGAACAATATAAACAAATGGAATGATCCGTATGTAGAGGTGGAAAAACAGGCAAATTTATATGACGATTTATGAGCACCGAATAACCCCGCTGTTCATGATAATGAGATGGTCTTCTTTGACACGACAGTAGTCAAACAGGGCGAACAGTAAAATGCACAAAATAATCCTGAATCCTCTCAAATAAACATTTGCCTATAGAAAATGTAGTGAGGGTTAAAGCGTTACTGGGAAGTGGTTCTCGATGGCAAATGTCATTCTGCCATTTTCTGTTTGACTCTGAGTGTGAGGTGATTTAGATTAATCTTAGACACGGAACGGATTAAATCGGCCATCATTTTACGATGTCACTCTGAATGAGTGACCGACAAAAGCCACCCAATCCCATGATCATAAAATCCATTGTCTGTGAGCTCAGGTTTTTGATTTCAATCAAGTAAATCCGATTCGCTCAAGCAAATCGCTCAGCACGTTAAAACAACTTGACATCCGGTGACCTCGACCTCTGACCCTAAGGGCCTTTTTTGATTTGTCCATTGAAATATGACGTAATTTTTTTTCCCACGCCTGTAAAATGAAAAAAAAAAAAAAAAATGAGTTATAAAAAGAGAACATTTTACTAAACAATGTCTTTGTTTGTAGATTGATAAATGCTGCTCGCAAATCTATTTTTGATGAAATGTTTCTTTTTTTCTGGGATATTACAATGCTGCAAAGGGGTTTAATCCACGGTTTTAGATGATATATTGAATCCATTTGATTTAAACCGTCGTCGCCTTACCTACATATAATGTGTAAGCGCCTTGGTCATAAATTGGGACCATGTTATGTAGTGATTTTCGGTAAATCAATGTAAATTGTGCGGTCGTCATCTGGCGAATTACAACTGTATTTATAATATACACCGTGGCTACGTAATGGTGTTTTCTGTCACGTCATCAATTCAGTTCTTTAATAGAAGTTGGATTCGTATGAATTGCAATTTCTTGGTTTATTGGTCACAATTACGTGTCAATGCCATTTCAGAGATCGTTTTCAAGTGTACACAATTAACAAACATGGGTATATATTTATATGGTGAGTTGAGAAAAAACACCAAGAAGCTAGAAGAGAGAAAAAAAAAAAATAGAAAACAGGATCAGGAGAACGTAGTCGTACATCTTTAGTAAGTCCAAGGGTCATACGATATGTTTTTTGTTTGTTTGTTGTCGTTGTTTTTTTTTTTTGTGGGTATTTAGCTTTACCTCTATAATGCATGATATTTGTTAGTCAACTTTCATAGTGCTGTGTGTACCTTATTCCTATATACTAATATATATGAAACAAATAGTAACTCAGTCGCATTCTCTTGGGAGTTTCTTTAGTAAATAGAGTAAAGCAATTCCATATGTAAATACGAAAGGATTCAATTTAAGATTACAAACTGTGCGTTAATGTGGTTAAATACTAAAAAAAATACCTGTCCACCGGAAATGAGCAGATGGAGGCATTTCAGAATAAGGTGGAGAAGTGCTGCGCATGATCGACCTCTTTTTCCGGCTGCAACATGTCCGACAAGTATGAGAATTTTCACATCCCACCTAATATCTACCAACATCTCTAATTAAAATTGATAATTGTTAAATTTCTTAAGATAACAGAATACAGTTGTTTCTTATAATGATGACTTGCTCAATTTCAATATTAAATCGATAAGAGTTCTAGATAAAAGGAGTCCTATTATCAGCATACATCTAAATGTGTTGTTGTTGTTGTTGTTCTTCACGTTTAGTTTTGTAGTTCGAATACAAATGACTTACACATTTGCCTTTCGTTCCAGTGCGCCAGCGACAGTTTTGTTAAATTATCCCAATTGATTCTGGTCTTAAAAGTAAAGCCATTGTTCACTCATTCGAGGAAATAAATACGTGATTTGGCCATGGGACCGTATGTTATTTAAACGAATAAACCTTAATTTGACGGTCGTTTAACTTGATTTAGCTGTCAGTCACAGATGGTCAATCAGAACCTATTATGATAAATATGAATTTTTTGATATTTGGAGAGTGACCTAAACAATATATCCTAAACTCGCACTTTATAAAAGATCCAAGTATCGTCAGTGTAGTTGGACTGTCCTACACTTAATTGATGATACCGCTTATTTCCAGATCCCTAGTTAGGAACTGATAGGGGGCAATGGGGAGAAACAGAAAAGAGGGCAATGGGGGAAACATAAAAGAGGGCAATGGGGGAAACAGAAAAAAGGGCGGCAGGCAGTCGTCAACGGTGTAGCGCTAGAGAGGGTTCAGGAGGGGGATGTCCCCCTTTGATTTATTTAGGGTTTTTTGTGAAATGAAATTCTAAACATGTAAAATTGAGGCAAATTGAAAATTGAGACCGCTTAGATCAAAACAAATCCGAAGTTGTTTGGATATACAACAAACTACATTTTTTGCTTCTACAACAGGTGGTATATGTATTCAAACAATAATTGACACTGACAACCAAAATGTGAAGTGTTTTCATAATGTTTGAGCCTGCCGCCGTGGCTTAGATTATCATTATAGTGTGTGTGCTTACTAAACTGAACCTGTTTTGATACCGCCATCCGGTATATCAGGGAGTCCCATCTTGTGGCTCCTGCAATCACGGGGATGGTTTTTGTGAGGTTTCTTTCTAGTTTTCCAAAGTAATAAAGCAAGGAACAACGTGAAGCAAACAAACATTGGATTTCAACTTAATCAATCGTTTTACCTAAGGACAGATAGCTTGGGGAGTAGCATTGTTGTCTTTACTGAGCAGTGTGAGCACCAGAGGAAGATTCCCAACAGTATCAAAAACACTCTAGCCAGACATTTTATAGCTCAAGTGGCATTCAGGCTGCCAAAGCTGATGTACAGCAGACCAAGAAGTTCATTAATAAAGCAAACCTAAAGTTAACTAAAAACATATCCCCCCTAAGACCCACGGTAATGGTCTTTCTTACAGTTTAAGGCCATGCAATATGGTAACTTCTTTTGATCCATCTTGTGAGTTTAAGTGTGTACCGAGATGGAAATAACTGGGCAATTGTAAACAAAGAAGTGTGTGTCCACAGGTGTGGTAGACAAGGGTTCCTAAGAGGATATATATAACTCTACTGGATGGTTGAAGAACAACACTCACTAGACAATCCATTTACATGTTGGGGAAAAAAAACTGAGTTACAAAGCCCCTATTTCATTTGTGCACCACCAAGACTTCGGCTAGATAAACCAGGTCTTGTGAATGATATTTTGGTAGAAAAACTGAAGGAATGGAAGTTTCATTAAGTACCTTTTTTTTATTTTTTCAGACAAAAGTTGCCGAAGGTCCCGGAAACCCTCTTGAAGAAGAGGAAGAAATTCGCAGAATTAAAGGAAAAGCGGGCTAAGGCTGTTCTTCAAGAAAAAAAGGTACATTTATTTATATAAAGTGTGCGAGAAGTTGCTCCAATCATTATGGTACAATAAGCTTTGTTTGTCAGTGGGCTTTTGGCCGGCATTAACAAGTATTGTTGCCAAGATATGTAGCTTTGAGTTACAAAATCTATTGAATTGTACTTCTTTTTCTCAAGCCCCGTGAGGGAGCGGGTGGGCCATGGCCCTGCAGAATACTCCCTCGGCTTCCTCGGTCAATCGTAAGAGGCGAG
>JARFOD010149748.1:0-12568 GCA_031763545.1 Mopalia muscosa | reverse complement strand
TGTATAGCTTGTCTGAATTAGAACGAGACAAACCTTTAAATAAACTGCATTTATTCCTTTCTCAAAGCGCTTGGTTTTAAACTACATTTCTCGCTGTGTTCAAGTTGATTTTTCCCGTGTGTATTTCATAGGCAACTCCTGACCTGTTAGAATCACATGTGTGTGATCCTTTGGAGAAAGTAGACGGCTAAAGAACCCGTATGTCCCAATTCAAAAGAATTAGTCCTTTTTAAAAGTTTTTAGATTTCTAAATTTAACGGTGGGTTACATAATATTAATCCATGTTCAGGACCTATCTTTAATCCTAGATTAACGATTTAATCTGAGATTAGCAACTAACCTCGGTTTTAAACAATATATATCAGTATTGCATAAGAGCACATTCTCTAAATGCCCCTAGTTTAAGATCTCATAAATAAACGACAATCATAAAAACGTATTTCCCCGAAGCCTATTTCAGGACGAAGCCTTTTTTATTCGTCCACCTTTCTAACTTCGCCTTTGTGTGAAATAAATCGAAAATACAGACATTAAACATATTTATGTGCTAGAACTCTTCGGGTGCGAAAGGCTAGTGTGATTTTGTAACGATTGGCCAGTTGCAGCACAAAGAGTTATGGCTGAAAGAAAAAAGTGTCGTGTCCATTACACTTGCCTTGTTTAGAAAGGATTCAGAGAAGAGTGGCGGATTTAAAGGTGCAGTGTTTAGAGTAATGGCTGATAAAGATTTTTCTACAGATTACTGTTGATAAACCAAATAAACGTTCGTTGCGGATCACGTTTGCCTTGTTTAGAAAGTATTCAGAAAGGGCACAGAATTCGTTCTAAACAAACCAAGTGTAGCTTGTAAAATGAAGTAGATCCTTTGCACGTTTTGAGAATTTTGTTTGTTTGATTGGAGTTTAACGTCGCACTCAAGGGTTTTTCACTTATATGTCGATGGATTGTCCACTACACACTGTTCCTTGTTTTTATTACGGTGGACAACCGGGAACAAACCCCTTAACCCCCACCGTGATGGCCGAAGCCACATTGTGTAACACTCATATAACATCAGTATTACTCACATCATATATCTGATCGTCGACAGATAGACTCGATCCCGTGAACGGTATACATCGAAGTGGGACTAGTAGGCGGACACGCTAACCACTAAGCCACTGCCGAGGACCCATTTTGTTTTAGCAGTAAAGAGATGTATATATATGACGATTGGGGAAATTTTACATCCTCCAGAAAGGATATAATGTATTTATTTTGGCTCCCAGTAACATCATTTTGTGAAATGATGTACAAAGACTCCAGTAGGAGTAAGGCCCGAATTGCTTAATACTTGATTTGATACGTTTATTCACCAAAGAAATTTATATAAAATACAATTATTTGTAAACAATTGTTTGGCGCGTATAAAGTCCCGAGAGGACTTGTTTTATCCCAAGATGATTTGTTGTTGTTTAAAGTAAGTCATTGTACCTTTTTTTAAATTTATTTTTATTTTTTTGAAACAGAAATTTAAGTTCTTTGAAAAGCTTTGTTCCAAATAATCTACCTGATCTACATTATGTGTAACATATCGTGCAGTTAATGTTGTATTCACTCACAATATATATGGTTCATTTGGGGTTTAAAGCCGTAATTAAGGTTAGTAAATGATAAACTGGGTCAATCTCAAAGCGAGGCAAATTCCGTTTGGAACAGAACCATATATAGCAACTGGACATCTGTGTATTAGGCTGTCAGATGTTAACCGACTTACGCCAATTTATTTTGAGATGACAACCAGTCTGAAAGCCCGGCAAAAATATATTTTTTTAAAAAGTAGAGGGACTATAAAACAACTATAATAACAATAAATACTGACACACGTTTTTTTGTAGCTGGTTCAAAATCCATGCAGATTCATAAATAACAGTAAATGTTAATTTCACTGTAGAGTAAGCTAGACCTTCATCGCCTATATTGCGTTATTATTTTGCCATCTCGCAACAAGTAGAAATACAAAAACACGGTAACCTTTTCATAAAGTCTATCGAACTGTACAATAAAGCAGTTGTTGGTAAGTTGATAAAGATTTTATCCGATTTTCATATCACAGCTATTGGTTTCTTATTTCTGCAAAACTGTATCTATAAAACCTAATTAGATGGACAAAAAAAACAGCAGCAGTAGGGATGAAAATGAAACCAAAAGAAATTATTAGGGATAGATTTTCTTTAATAAATCAACAGTTAATAAGGTAAAGTCAATAGTACAGATTGAGAATCATTATTATTTTATTCCGGGTCAAGGTTTAAATTAAAAATATGAGGGAGAACGTGTTTCATGTTGAGAAAATAAAATATTACACAACATTTATACAGGCAATAAATTAACTTACCGTTTGTTCAATTTGAATCTGCATGGGACGTTTTTAAAAATTTCGTACCTAAAATGGCAGATCAAGGACAATTATTGTAATTCCTGCGTGATTTGCGAAAAGCTTTTGCTACTCTGGAACCTCTTTTGATATGGACCATTAAAGGCCTATTTTTACAGGTAATGCTATCAATATAGTGTTTTATCTTATTAGTTAATCACTTCTATAAATGCCATTCAAAGATGCTATTATTTTAGTATATGCCATTTCAGATTGAGGTCCGGGCGACCAAACTCTTTTAACAGTGGGATTCAGCTATCTGACTATAGGTATCAGTTTATTTTACAATTTAGTTCTTTTTCAGGGTTTAACACCGTGGTTGAGGTTATGTCAAGTATATGACGAGCGAACATATGTAACCACCCTGGACATCACTGATAACACACAATAGATCGGCGTTATGTTGCTCCTTAGCTTTGAGAGCACCAGGGCACCTGCAAGGCCATTCTGGCCACCCCCTGAACAATTTGGTAAACAGAAGTGTGTGACATTTCAGATTTCTTTAGTCGGAATTTGGACATGACGAAATCTTCTCTTTGTGCAGTTTAGCCCAATATTCTCAAACTACTGCTCTGTGTTGACGGCCAACAAACAGTGATTTCCGGAGCGTGCTTGAGATAAATCACACCATCCCTAAGTTTAACATGTTCTATTGACGAACAATTTAGCAAAGAGCTTGGACGTCTTAAGAACTACTCAGCGATTGCCTGTTGTGGTATTATTTTCAAAGAGATTAGACTGCTCTCCTAAAGTCTAAGTTATTAACAAATCGTAAATTAAAGGCATTGATGAAAACATATTTCCAGACCAGAGGGATACTCTGAGAGACCGCCCAGCTCAGAGCCTCAGAATGCAGATTCAGCAAGGCGCGAAATAATATTACCCACATCCAACTGCCTGGTTTGAACCGAAATTATTCCGGATTGAAAGATTTTTGTTTAACTTTCTGGTGTTGAATAATTGCCAGGTTTACGATTATCTACGGTGAATGCAGACAGATGTATTTTTAATAACATGTCGTCTCGAAACGGAGGATCTCAAACAAGGTTAAATGAATTTTATATGTCACATAAACAACGCGACAGAGTAGATAAAGACTGTAACATTGTAATAGTGTGTCACGCCATACGGTAATCAAAATACCTGTTCAATTACCTGACAGTGCAATCAGACATGATTAAAAACACATCTATGGCGTTACCTAATCCATAATTACATCCCATAACGTTTCTTGACATCAGCCGCTACAAAGAAATAGAGATTGATGACGGCGGATTGAATAAACCTCTCTCTCTTATCCCTAATCGGTTTGCCAGATAATGTTAAATGGGATGTGAACAGACGCTTTAATATTGATGAAGCGGATCTATATATCATTAATAATAGAGCGGTTTAGCGATGTGAGAAGGTCAGTGTGAAGGAATTTTTATTTTATGATTGGGGTTACGTCTTACTCAATGCTTATGTACCGTTACCATTACATCGCATTCATCATATTATTGGTAAAGAACCGGGACGAACCCTCGAGAAAATCACGTGTCGATCAATTTAAAATTTAACATTTATACCTATCCTGGAAAGGTAACGTGCTCAAACGACTGAGCCACGGTGCACCTTCGTCGATGACAATAGGGTTACATTCCACGTTTTGGACCCAAATTGACTTATTGGTTTATTTGTTTAAAATCCATCATCTAGCTACTTGGTTTTTGTTTTACATTTAACAAACCAAAGCATAGTATTAAGAGAGTGTTGGTCAGAAATACCAGATGTTACTGCGCAGTGTGATAATCTCCGATTCCTTAATGACAGTTATTAGTGTAGAATTTCTGAAAAACTGTTTCTACGAAACCCGAGAAATAAAAATTATTAAAAAAGGCAAGGATATTCTTATTAAACTTTTAAAAAGTTTTTATCGGAAGCCCCACAAGACGTTTTTAAAAATCCTTTACCTAAAATTGCAGATGAATAGTAATTTCGTTAATGGATATCATACTCGTTGACAGTGACTGATTGTCGAAAGGTTTCTGATGCTCTGGCACCTTTTGTAATATGGCCAATTAGGTGAAACAAATAGCATATTGACGGGTATATTTATTATTCATTAAATACTCGAAAATTAATTCGTTTTTTCCTGAAGAAGATAGCTCAAAAATCTTATTAAAGAAAGGCGTCCTCTTACTTTACTAGAGATTTTATAAAATATTGCATAAACTATCCCCAAATATCATGTTAGACTGTAAGTTTCTGTAAGATACTCTCATATATTATGGTTAACTGTAAGCTACTGTAAGTTATCCCCAAATGTCGTAGAGTAGTGAAACAATAAAGGACGATTCCTGTGCTGAAAGAAAGTTTTCAAAGCTAAACTAAAAAATTCCAAATCAGGCGAAAACCCCGCATTTTATCGCTATTCAACATTAACACACGCTGTCTATTTTTTTAAATTTATCTAGTTAATCTTCAGGTACTATGGCAGTTGAAACAATCACATCATAGTTAACACATCATCATGTGGCAGAATTTCCGCTTTTGTACTGTTGTTATTTTACAGTACGCCTTTGCAGTGAATAGGATCGGAACAAAATTAACGACAAGTTGCTACTCTCTTTTGTGATTCTGTATAAACCCGAAGGAGCATCTAACCAGTTGTTGACAAACGAAGGAAACAATCTCCCAAACCATAAAATGCGTTAATTGCCCATTGAACTGACCACTACACAGATAGGTTTGATCACGCGATATGACAAAGGATTGACAAACTGTTCAGGGATTTACGGAATGGCGTTGATGTGCTCAAGGGAGATAGACAGGGTACTTTCAGACACTCTTAAAAAACTGCATATAAATAAAATGGTTAAATGACTAAGGTACTTTCAATCGCTGTTGTATTTAATAAGCGTGAATGCCGGTATTCCTACTTAATGTAGCATAACCACTCTGGAGCTACATTTGAGCTTCTCATTTTCTTCAAGTAGATTTCTCTTTTAAGAAATTCTCTCAGGATTCACACAATTAGCAACAACAGAAAAAATGGGATTTGGTGTCTAGACTGGATTTTCATAAATACCTCATTAAAACGACTTATTTTAATTCGTATCAGAAAACGTAATTGTCTTAAAAACTGCCCGCGTGAATGCTTATACTTAATCACAATACCTTCTTGTCCTTGGTTTGTTGATCGAATCCAATTTCTTAAATTTGAAAGAAATCATATACGCCTTAAGAATGTATCTGGGAAAACATTGTCACGAATTCGTGTCAATCGGACGTACGTGACACTCTATCCAGTAACAATTTTGTCAGCTACCAGTTGGAAATATGAGATTGATTTATTGACCAATCGGATCAAGCTTTAAAGCACCGAGACTCTGGGACACGTTCTCTTATAGAACATGAAGGTTGTATCTATCAAGCTGTCACAAAGGCCAATAGCCTATCCTCAATGGTATTCTGGATGAGGTTAACACGTTTGGCAAACTAATTCTAAGTGATGAATAAATTTATAATGTATAGGATCAACTACACCAGTTCAAATGCCAAATTGAATTGTCTTCAATTTCTGGGGCAAGCGTACGAACCCTAAAAGTTTAACTATTTGAAAACATTTAGTCACTTCTGCCCTAGCAACTCCTGGCAGTAGTTTTTAAATAAATATAATGTCGAAAATTACATTTGTAGGAGTAGACGTATTATTATATAGATCTGTTTGAATAAAGGTCCTTCTGTAATCACTCGGACCTCCTCAAATGTACATGCGCACATAATCTCGGACGTCCTCGAATGAACATGCGCGCATGATCTCGGACGTCCTCGAATGAACATGCGCACATCATCTCGGACATCTTCGAATGTACATGCGCACATCATCTCGGGCATCCTCGAATGTACATGCGCACATCATCTCGGGCGCAAAACGATTAAAAAAATAAAAACAAATATAGTCCGCATTGTGTAAAGTTTTCACAGTAGCCATTTGATTTGGGTTCAGAGCATTATGTACTCCGAAACTAAATTTGCATATTCCAAAGGCAAATGATAAAGTGTGCAGAATAGTGTGCATGTATTGTTAATAGGCTTCCGGCGAATAACATGCCCTATTTTGATACATATTCATCCACAAATACATCAAGGCTGATCGTAGTGTTGAAGTTACCGTGACGAGATCCTCACGGGGGTTAAAGTGTGTGGGCTTAATACGTTGTTAAACAGCGATCAAGTGAAACTATTTCAGCAGAGATTGCCGAAAGATTTAATAACGATGCTATATGGGGATTAATGGACTGGAATAACGATGTGGTCGGAGCCGATGCAGACATAAAAAAATAGAAAAAGTCTTTGAAAAGCACCACATTAAAGATTTACAAATTGATAGTTCGGATGTAAGTTCTCTGTAATTAATGATGAAAACTGGATTCTTATTTATTTAAAATACACTCATTCATGCTACACAGTTCAAACTACGCAAAAAAAAACATTTCATTGTGGAGTTCTATTACAACGGAACAAATGGTAGAGTCGTCAAGTAAATATACACATCCTGGAAATGCCGTCTAGTCATATAAAGTCCGTCTTTCCAGAAGAATTACAAATATACAAAAGCATGTATATTTACAATGTTTCTGTCGAATATGAACACCCGCTTCTGTTAGCTCTGTAAACAAATTAGTATGCATGGTGTGGTGATTTTGGGAGCTTAGACGTGAACGATTATATACATTTACTGCTTGTTCTAGTTTGGACATTTAATAACTACAACTGTTCCCATCACGGACAACAAGTAGACATTATTAAAACATTCTTTCTGATCACTCAGCCCAGCTACTAGTACACACCCATTTCAATTACTAAATGGAGACCGGGCTGTTGGGTGGCGCCTTCCTATTGCTCGATATTCCAGAGCTAAAAGGAAACAGGAACGCAAATTCTTAATTTCGGCATCTTGTGATTGTCCTGTGTTGTCTTTGCTGCATATTGTGGTTTGCTTCGCTCATTGGTCTGTACGCCGTCATCTGAGTAAAAGATCGTTAAGTCAGAGGTGAAACCTCAGTCAGTCAAACCAAACCTTCCCGTCAGGTTTGAAACAAGACAGATGTCAGAAGAAATCGTGTTCATCGCTATTTTTGGGCTCTTCAATTTGAACGGCTGTGCTCCAATTCCAAGATGATAGTCGACTGGTGTATGTTTTATGAGAAATTCCACAATTTTATCCATGACTTTTTTGCCATTCGTTTGTGGAATCTAGTCTAGGCCAGTTTTTTTATGGCCATTTCTGAACGGTGTTATGTATCATTAGAAAACATTCGCAGTGTTCCGCAAGTATAAACACATAAATAATTGATAGGCGAAAGACCGCCATAAAAAACTTATTCCGTGAAGCCTTTTTCAGAGTGGGCCATTTCTCCCTCGTCCATCTCATCTTCACTCGGGTGTGAAATAAAATTGTCAGCATTAAACCTTTTTATTCGTCCAAACTCTTCTGCGAACACAGGCATTTGTTTCATCCTGATGATCGACCAATACAGAGTTGATTTTATTTAAAGAAGAAAAAACGTTGCTTCATATAAAAGGTAATAGATCGGTTAGATTTGTCAACATAGCATTTGGAATAGAAAATTTACGGCCATTTAAGATCTTTTTTGAGAAAGTGCTCACAGATGAGGAATTGGGAAAACTCAATCGGTGATTACGGTATCCGCTGAGTTGTAGTTGTAGAAGCTACGGATAAAATACGACTCAATTTCTTCCAACTGTTCAGTGACTCTTCGGATAGCGACCTGCGTTGCCCTGGTGGTTTGAGATCTAAGACACAACACGAAGTCGCCCTGTTTTTGTTAATTTTCTTTGTTGTCTTGTATTTGTGTGTCCTGTCTTGCCATGCCCGTTAATTGTGGTTTCCGCAACTCGTTGGACCGACACACCGTGGTTTGATTTAAATAATTTGAAGTACCTTATAATACTCAAAGAAATCAAAGAAAACAAATATGTTTATTCAGCAAGCACTGATACAGTTTCTTTAAAACATCAGCGTTAGTTTTTTAGTCAAAATCACTCTCCTACATTTGGATTATTATTTTGCCTATCTTTATACAAAGACATGGCACAGAAATATGTGATTATCTCCGATTTCAATATCACAGTTATGGGTTTCTAATTTCTGAAAAACTTTTCCTACAAAACCTCATTAAATGTATGAATATAAACAGAGTAGTGATGAAAACGAAACCAATAGAAAATAAGAGGGACATATTTTCTTTAATAAATCAACATTTAATAGGTTAAGGTCATTAATACAGATTGAGAATTATTGTTAGCTTATTCCTTGTCAAGGCCAAAATAACAAAAATCGATTCCATCCATGATTTAACAAAATTTGGTCGCCCATCATAAAAAACACACTCAGACCAAGTTTTTTTTATAAAACCTCAATTCCAGACGGATACTTGGAGAGACCGCTCAGCTCAGACTTCAGAATGCAGATTCAACAGGGCGAGAAATATTAAAAATTGCTCACACTTTACGGTCTTAATTGAGCCAAAACTTTCCCGATTTGAAGCTTTTTGTTTAACTCTCTGGTGTTGATTTACTGCCAGGTTTACGATTACCTACTGTGAAAGCAGACAAATGTTTTTTAATAAAGACGTGAATTGGATGATTTTCAACAATTCAATTTAATGTTAAATGAATTCCACATATCGCAAAAACACCACGACAGAATAGATAAAGACTGTAACATTGTCATAGTGAATCACGACATAGGGCAATCAAAATACCTGTTCAATTACTTAACAGTGCAATCAGACATGATTAAAAACACATCTATGGCGTTACCTAATCGATAATTACATCCGATAACGCTTTATGCAACCAGTCGCTTCAAAGAGATAGAGATTGATGACGGCAGATTGAATAAACTTCTCTCGCTTATCCCTAATCGGTTTGCCAGATAATGGTAAATGGAACGTGAACAGACGCTTTAATATTGATAAAGCTGATCTATACAGCATTGATGATAGAACCATTTAGCGATGCGAGAAGATCAGTTTGAAGGTATTTTTATTTTATGGTGTAGCGTATGAACCTAAAGCTTATGTAGTAATACCTCACTTTACATGGTTGTGTTTTGGTGGGAAACCTGTACAATCCACGAGAAAACCACGTGTTGCGTGATCTCGGCATTTAATGGAAAGTCTCACTTGTCTACTTATCTTGGAAAAGCGCCATGGGGCCCGTTTCACAAAGCAATCTTAGCTTAGTACTGCTCTGTGTTGGCGGCCAACAAGCAGTGATTTCCCAAGCGTGCTTGAGATAAATCACACCAGTCCTTATGTTTAACCTACTATATTCACGAACAATTTAGCAAAAAAGCTTTCACGTAACTATACGGCGATTGCTTGTGGTGGTGGAATTATTTTGAAGGAGATTAGATTACTTTCCTCAAGTTCAGAAATATTTATAACTCTCAAAGTGAACGGCTTTTAGAAAAACATTTTCCCAGATGGATGTGTGGAGAGATCGTTCGGTTCACAACATCGGAATGCATCTTCTGCAGGGCGTGAAATAAAATTACCCACATAAACTCCACATTATTCCAGATTAAATTTTTTTTGTTTAACTTTCTGGTGTTGATTAATTGCCAGGTTTTTGATTACCTACGGTGAATGCAGACAGATGTATTTATAATAACAAGTCGTCTTGGAACAGAGGATTTCAAACAAGGTTAAATGAGTTCCACATGTCGCAAAACAGATTAAATAAAGACTGTAACATTGTCATACTGAATCACGACATATGACAATCAAAATACCTGTTCAACTACTTAACAGTGCAATCAGACATGATTAAGAACATATCTGTCGCGTTACCTAATCCATAATTATATCTGATAACGCTTCGTGTAGCCAGCCGCTACACAGAGAAGAGATTAATGACGGCGGATTAGTCAGATAATGTTAAATGCGATGTGAACAGACGCGTTAATATCAATGAAGCGGACCTATCCATCACTGAAGATAGAACCATTTAGCTATGCGAGAAGATCTGTTTGAGGGTATTTTTATTTTATGATGGTGTAACGTTTGAACCTAAAGCTTATGTAGTAATACCTCACTTTACATGGTCGTGTTATTGGGGGAAACCGGGACAATTCACGAGAAAACCCTGTGTTGATCTCGGCATGTAATGGAAAGTTTCACTTTTATACTTATCTTAGAAAGGGCCATGGGTCCCGTTTCACAAAGCAATCTTAGCTTAGTACTGCTCTGTGTTGACGACCAACAAGCAGTGATTTCCCAAGATGCTTGAGATAAATCCCACCTGACCTTACCTTTAACCTGTTCTATTTAGAACAATGTAGCAAAGAACTTTGACGTCATAAGAACTAGGCCTATACAGAGTGATTGCCTGCTGGGGTATTATTTTCAAAGAGATAGGACTTCTTTCCTAAAGGTGAAGTTCAAAAATATTAACAACTCATAAATTGAACAGTTTTTATGAAAACATATTTCCAGACAGATGTTTGGAGAGACCGGGCAGCTTAGACTTCATAATGCAGACACAGCAGGGCGTTGAATAAAATTGCCCACATATTACTGCCTGGTTTGAGCCGAAATTATTCCAGATTTAAAGTTTTTTGTTAAACTTTCTGGTTTTGATTAAGTGCCAAGTTTACGATTACATACGGTGAATGCAGACAGATGTAATTTTAATAACAGGTGGACTTGAAACGGAGGATTTTAAACAAGGTTAAAAGAATTCCACATATCACAAAAACACCACGACAAAATATATAAAGACTGTAACATTGTACTAGTGTATCACGACAAATGGCAATCAACATACTTGTTCAGTTACCTAACAGTGCAATCAGACATGATTAAAAACCAATCTATGGCGTAACCTAATCCATAATTACATCCCATAACGTTTCATGCCATCAGCCGCTACAAAGAAATAGAGATTGATAACGACGGATTGAATAAACTTCTCTCTCTTATCCCTAATCGGCTTGCCAGATAATGTTAAATGGGATGTGAGCAGACGCTTTAATATCGATGAAGCGGACCCATACACCATTGTTGATAGAGCCGTTTATCGATGTGAGAAGGTCAGGTTGAAGGAATTTTTATTTTATGATTGGGGTTACGTCCTACTCAATGCTTATGTTCTGATACCATTACATCGCATTCATCATACAATTGGTAGGAAACCGGGACGAACCCTCGCGAGAAATTCACGTGTCAATCTCGGAATTCAATGGAAAATTTAACTTTTATACCTATCTTGGAAAGACAAAATGAGGCCGTCACAAAAGCGATTTAAGATTACGTTAACGTACAATCCTATAAGGCCTAGTGTTGCCGTGGCAGTTACGTTTAACGTAAGCTAACATAGCTTCGTGATTCTAACCATGCAGCCAGCCAATGCTCAAACAACTGAGCCACGATGAACTTTGGTTGAGGACAAGAGGTCTACATTCTTTACCAAAATTGATTTAATTGTTTATTGGTTTAAAATTCAACAAGTTACTTGGTTTTTGTTTTACATTTAACAAAACAACGCATAGTATTAAGAGAGTGTTGATAAAAAATACCAAAATACCACAGCGAAGTGTGATTATCTCCGATTTCCTAATGACAGTTATTAATAAACAATTTTAGAAAAATTATAAACAAAGGCAGTGATATCAGCTTTAAATTTGGCCACAGTTTTTATCGGAATCCCCACAAGACGTTCTTAAAAATCATTTGCATGAAATTGCAGATTAATAACAATTTCTTTAATGGATATCATACACGTTGACAGTGACTGATTGTCGAAAGGTTCCTGATGTTCTGGGACCTTTTGTTATATGGCAAATTGAGTGAAACAAATAGCATATTGGCGGGTATATTCTTTATTCATTAAATACCGTTAACTTAATTTCGTTTTCTCTGGAAGAAAATGGTTCAAAAATCTAATTAGAGAAAGTGCTCCTGTTTCTGTACTAAAGATACTATAAATTATTGTGTAAACTATACCTCAATGTTATGGTACATTTTAAGTTACTGTAAGTTACAGTATATCGCCATATATAATGGTAGACTCTGATTTACTGTAACATTGCAGTAAATACGATCGGAGTTAAATTAACGACAAGATACTACTCTTTTG